>CABFWB010001275.1:7948-95571 GCA_902151455.1 Timema bartmani
GTGTTAGGATGGTTAAAAGGGATGGGTAGGCAGAGGCAAATAACTGTGGGGTTCATTTTGATCTTGTGTATTGAGATAGATTATTTACTCTACGAGTGTATAACTGTGATGTGGGTAGGTTTTAGAACTATTTGAAAAAGCTTAGAAAAAGGTATTTGTTCTATCAATGTCCCTACTCAGCAGTTCCGCGCCCTGACCTATCATTGGTGTTATAACTCTAACTGGTGTCGAACACACGGCCGCCCGACGCTGAGTGATTCTTGTCTATCTCAGACTTCTAAGATGGGTTGGGGCGTCCTCCTCCGTACTGAACAGGGACTCAAGCTGTAGTTGATTATCCCCACAAGTTGCTGTAACTTGGTAGCTGAGTATATAGGAAACTTCGGAGTAACCCTCTAACAACTGTCCTCCTTTACAGCCCCATTCTCATGAAAAGGTCTAAAACTCAGAGGCGGCTCTACCATAAGGTGAACTAGACGACCGCCTAGGGCCCCACGCGTTCAGGGGCCCCGCGCCGTGTTTGAGTGATTGATTAAGAACTAAATGAAGTTTGTGGTGCCCAATAAAAATTATATTTACTATGTTTATGTAAAATCACATAATTACCATAGCACTCTTTTCCACAGTATTTTAACAAGTGATATAAAAGGAAAACTAATTTTTTTGTAACTCAAAAAATTATCTGTTTCAATTTTTCCCAAGAATTTACTGTAAAAATCCGCAAAACTTATAATTTTTTCCCATCACTTATTAATGTTATGTTGCTCTGAGGTTACATGACAAAATTTTTTTCCTCTTAGTTCTTATTGTCAAATCAATATTCCGATTGTAAACTAGTTAGCACAGTTTTGGGTTAGATTAATTTATTGGGGGGGAGGGGGTCACAAGTGACTCCGCCTATAGCCTCGCATACCCTAGAGCCGCCTCTGCTAAAACTCGCTATTATATACCAAAAAGGAGGGGTGTTTCCCCTAAGTTATGCCATTACTCTGTGTTTTGCTAGTTGGCAAAACAATCTCTGTTTTTGAAAACATGACCTGGTACAAATACGTGACTGCTGATTCAGAACAGTTGCCAGTATGATTTCTTAGACTCACCTCATCCTTGCTTGCTCTAGATTATCTAAGGCTGCAAGCTTCGACAAGAATATACAATTTCAATAAAATGAATCCGCATTTTCGTGGAGGGAATGTGAAACCATTTAGGTATAATCACCCTCAATACAACCTTCCAGGACTGCGTGCACGTATTCTTAAACTATTACGTCTCAACTATCTTTCTCATCTGCGTGATGGAAACTGTCTTAGAGTGTTTTCGTTAACTATCATTTTCAAACTCGATGCTAAGAATCATTTTTGATAAAATATTTATCAAGATCTCAGATAAAATATCTAATATTAGTTTATATGCTCTCAGTAAAAGTTGTTTTCCCACATAACAACAAAGTGTATTTAATTAAAAGTCAGTTAAATAACAATGAGTTTCTTTATTAGAAAGAGGACATGGATAACATATTTCACTAAATAGCCATCAAGTTAATTAATCTACTTCCTGTCTCTCCCCCTCCCCAATTTATCACCAACAATCAGCCCGGTATCCAACCTCCTCATCGAGACGATATAAATGAATTGACATAAAAAAATGAACATAATTGAGGGGCTGAGAATCATAGTGGTGTATGTCAAGTACATCACATTTTGAGAAAATTATACTTTTGAGTTAGTGCCCGGAAAAAACTCAGTTTTTTTTAAATATTTTTATTTAATGTGGTTTTGGCATTATATTGGCTTTGAAATATACCTAGTATCTTGAAATAACTATTTCAACTTTTGTTTGTGGTGGTACTTGACTTACACCATTATATTCATAATTATTTTCATAAAATTTCAGGACTCAGTTTAAGATTGTAACAAGTTTACATATTTATATTAGAAATAAGAACAATTTTGTTTACACTCTTGGAAATATTTATATTATTTTGAATGAATTTAGACTTAAAAATAAGAAAATGGTCTTCTTAAATGTTTTGATTCTGATAGTTATGTCTACAATAGGTTTATTTTTGCGAAATCAAGATGTCAGAATATTAATTTTTCAAAAGACTTCCTATTCATCGTCGGACAGGAGACCACTGTATTCCACATTTTTTGAGCTTTTAATGCTCTTGAAAAACTGATGGTGAATTGGAGGAATTGTATTATAGGAGATAAAATATGTCTTTTTTATTTAAGAAATTCATTTCTCGTGGACCATCGTACAGCTTTGCCTGCACAACATTTTATAAAAACCTGGGCCGTCCTTCTTTTTTAGGTGTAACATCAAATTCACTTAATGGAATGTCCTTATTCAGAGTCAGTTTGTATGAAATTGTGAAAGGTTTTTTTTTATAACGTAGCCACTGTATGGACAGCCAGTTGATGGCCTCATTACAATAATTCTGTTTTCGTTTTGTGTTAGCTATTTCTAAAGCATTTGTTCTAATAAAATCATCTTTCATCTGGACTGGCATAAACTTATTATTTCATCTTTCAGTTTTAATAATGCTGTACTAATCATCTGGAACGATAACGGTATCCCCTTTGATATCCTTCTCTACCAACCCAAAATCACAATCGTTGGGTAGGTATGAATGACCCGACACCATAAACATCAATAGTCGATTCCTGCGAGAGCTTCATTAGTGTTAACGACATATAAATGTTACGGTTATGGCCTGTGCATGAGTCACTGTCTATTATCACATGCTTTTTCTGAATGACTTAAAGATGTTTTTTTTAACACATGAAGCTATTTATTGAGAACTCCTTGATGCAGTAGTCTCGTTCCACACACACATACATATACCCAAGATTATTCGCAACATCGTGGATCCCTAAATTATAACAGTACATGTTGCGCCTATAATAAGCCTCTGAAACAGTTAATTAAGGAAATGGCAAGGCTTTTTGGAGATCGATTGTAATAGTGTGTCAGGATTTTCTTTAGCTTTTCCCCCATCCGGTTTCAAACATTATCTTGCCCTATCTGCTTTCCGCAAATGTAGTTCATGTTGATTTTCCAGTTCACTTTTCTTCGTGACATCCTTTTCTACATCTGTCAACTGTTTGTACTTGTCACAAGCCTTACAAGTGTCCTGTCTGGGAACATGGAAATATAAATTAAACTCAGTATTAAAGATGTGCCTGTAAAAGTATTCCTTGGCTGGTTCAAGCTTCTTAAGTTTACACAATTCTAGATAAAGTGTGTGCATGTATCTCAGGTTCAAATCTGGGCTAAGAAACTTCCGGTTAGGGTTATAATGTCTTGAGTATTGACTCTGAAATGCTGGGAACATGCTGATCTGTTCCAGACAGTATTGTTTTTGCTCTACCAAAATTTTCTGTACAGCTTTGTGCTTTCTTCCTAGATCCTCTCCAGGTAACTTGCCATTTCTCAGTTCACCCACAGCTCTAGTTACCCTCCCATCAGAAACAAGAAATGTCTGTAGAAAAAACTTTTTACACACTCGCAATGTTTTATTTGCCTTCTGGATATGGAATAGGTTTGTGGTTTGTTTACTACCCCTACTGCCAACCAGAGGCCTCCTTTGTTTGATTGGTACTTGGTATATAAGTTCACATAAATATGCATTTTGCCACGAAAAGTCAGCCATTTTATGAAAATTGTCAAAAATATTTCTTCTTTCATCATCACTTATCAACTCAATACACTTTTTTGAGCATCCACAGCATCCACTTCCCTTTAACTTTTGTTCGCTTTACATTAATGTATGCGCTACAATAAATGCGCATTCGTTTGAATACATCTCTCTGGGATGATTTTTGTTTACGCTTTCGATATTTTGTAACAACTGTTTCCTGGGAACCTGGGGTCATCTGAATTACCGCCAGCGCCTTCCTTGCTGCTACAGGCCTATCATTCACTCTTATGTCTTCTTCTAAAACATAGTAAGGTTCCACATAAGATAGAAATGTGCTTAAAAAGAGAAATACTTAATTCAAGAAAACAAAATGTGCTATCCCTAATCTCAGTGAATTGTAACTACTCTTTTAAGTTTTTAAAATTTATAAATTATAATATTTTATTGAAAATTTCATGAAATTGTACATCGGTAATGGTAACACATTTGGTCTGATTTCTATAATGAATAAAAGAAAGTAGCTTAAGATCACTTGCAGCCAAATTAGGCCTAGTATAATTATATTTTCATTAAAAAAAAATTGTCGAGTAAACTGACCACATTAAAGATTTAAAATTTAAAATAATACCCATTAGAAAGTAGCCAAAGATTTTTTGCAGCCAAATTAGGCCTAATTTATTTATATTTTCACTTACCTGATTATTCAGATTCAAAGTCACTTTCATCAGCAGACATTTTGTAGTTTGGATCCTTGTCACTGTCATCACTAGACACTATTCACAACATAATCATACATTTCCAGATCTTTACTTGAGGAAGCCATGCTGGACACAACAAACATAACCTCTCTCCGAGGAAAGTCTTTAGAAAACAGAGTGGTGTAAAGGCCTAGACACAGACTCCGTATCCGTAGGTCCGTAATCCGTACTCCGTGCTCCTGGTCCGTAAGAAATTCTACTCGCGATTACAGAGTCAATATCCGTAATCACGTGACCGTTTCAACCAATGAGATAGTAAGAGACTTCATCCAATAAAATAATTCGAAAGAAAATAATCTACAAAACAGAGCGCACGTCAAGCAGTCAGCTGATCAAAGAAACCAAAAACAACTTTGTCGAGAAAACTTCCAATATTTAAATACTAAAATGTAGGTTAAGTACAATCACAAGAAATATATTTGTAACTTGATTTTAACTATCAAACTTAAAATAATAAGTGTTTTCAATAGCCTGAAAATGCAAAACAGATGTATGCCTACTAATATTTTGGATGAAAACAAAACGAGAACTTTTAATATATTTTTTATTAAGCACCGCGTCTTACTACAAATACTAATTACGCTAATGGACTAGAAATTGGGAAGGTTGAATTTAGAAGAAGCCAACCCGCTTTGCGTGGGGGGAGAGTGGAAAACCATTTTGGAAAACCACCCCCAGTTTACCCGACCGAGATTCGAGCCTCGATATTCCCGTCCTCAATCTTTTTAATATTATTGGGTTCCACTATTACAAATATGTTTATAACTCTGGTGGATTTTCTAAATGCCTAAAAAAGGAGTAGGGCCGATAAAAAAATATACGAGCAGAAACTATTTATGCATGAATATCCTTTTTTTTTAAGTTTTCATAAATAAACGCAACATTGTAAAAAAGGTGTTTGGCTTCAAAGTAAAAGTAGGCCTACTTGTAGCCAAAACTTTACCTGGTATCGCGACGATTTCTGAAATACTTAGCCAAGCATTTTCCTTTCTTAAAACGTCTTTAAATTCTTTTAAGTTTTTTACTAAACAAAAGCGGCCTTTGCCGAACACAATCAATAAGGATAGAATCCATTTCAAATTCACTCGGATCCATAATATATCTCAATTACAAAAAAATTAAATTACGCCGGTAAAACCTAGTATAAACCAAATAATAGGGGTGTTGAACCTACAAAAGCAAAGCCAATATTTCTGAGAAATTGGTATTTCTTACAAAATATTTTCCTAGAAGTCGCTCTTCCCGGGGTGTTAAGAATATTTAGGAAAATATTTCTGAAATAGGTCCTTGTGTAGCCATATTTTCATTTTGTATATGTTTTTATAGCGACGGATTATTTCAAGGCGCATGCGCATATTTACTCGGCTGTGATTGGTAGTCCGTATAAACAAGTCCGTTGAAAGTTAAAGTTGGGCAACTTCTACGGAGTAAGGACTTACGGATAAGGATTCTGTGGCCAGAGCAATCTGATATTGTATCATCGATTTCTTACGGACCACGGACTACGGACCACGGACCTACGGATACGGAGTCTGTGTCTAGGCCTTTACTCTGACTTACACCATTATGATTCTATGAGCTTTGACTACATTGTTGACAAAATAAAACAAGTGCTGCTATCTAGTGAGAAATACTAAAATCAGGACATACACCACTATGATACTAAATAAAGAGTGTTTCCAGGATGTGATTGGGATATTTTCCCCTCCTCTCAAAGATCGCAAATAATTTTACTAAAAGTTTAAAACAAACTGCAACAACAATATGGAATATTAGTACTGAAAAGTAACATAGTTCAGTACAAACTACATTTTGAGACCGAATTTACAACTTGATATTCTAAAGGTCTACTGCTATAGGCCTACATATTAAAAGTCACACGAACCACGTTTATATTAAATAAAGAGCACATGTATAATCGGTCCACGATACCTTTGGCCTTTCGTTGGTAACTGGTAACAACTTAAAATAATAAATATGTTTTTCTTAGAATTAAATAATTAATTCATAAAATGGAAATGTATTATAGATGCACTCTTGTCATTTTATAAATGAAATGCATGAGGTAAAAGCGTTTCCACAAAGGAGACCGGATACAAAACATTATGGGAACATAAAACTTAACAGTTGCGACATTTAGTAACGCCCGGTGAGACGTACTAGTTCAAGGCAATCTGGCGTAACTGAGCCAACGAATATAGCCACTGGTTAGTTATTCTTATTTATTTTAACTCATTTATTAATTTTTTCTTTCTTGTTTTTGTTTGAGTGAATCCTTTACTGTATTAATTTTACAAAGGCGAGAATACATTAATGTTCCTCAACCTTTTTTCAGATGCTTTTAAATCACTTCCTAAGGAAATGACTTTTCCTAGATTATTACATTATTAAATTTTTACCGATTTTTAATTTATAATTATCTCTTTAGAATGATAAGTTATGCCTTAACCTGTTTTATTTACTTTTAAGTTTTACTTTGGCTTTGTGAGATTAAACTATTAGATAATTAGCATTTATGTCTAAACATTATTGGGCAGGGAGTGCTTCTGTCTAAACATTATTGGGTAGGGAGTACTTCTGTCTAAACATTATTGGGTATGGAGTGCTTCTGTCTAAACATTATTGGGTATGGAGTGCTTCTGTCTAAACCTTATTGGGTATGGAGTGCTTCTACCTAAACAATATTGGGGAGGGAGTGCTTCTGTCTAGACATTATTGGGTAGTGAGTGCTTCTGTCTAAACATTATTGGGTAGGAAGTACTTTTGTCTAATCATTATTGGTAAGAGTGCTTACGTTTAAATATTATGGGTGAGAGTGCTATTTTTTTAATCATTGGGAAGGGAGTACACAATGTCTTTAAAAAAATTGTAAATGGAGTGCTTATTTTTGTTAAGAATTATTATGTTTAAAAAATTTAAAGAAGTGATTGAGTTTAAGAAATATTGGAAAGGGAGTACATATGTCTAAACATTATTTAAAGGGGAGTGCGTATGTATAAAAAAAATTGGGAAGAGAATGTTTATGTTCAAACATGATTGGTAAAAATGCTTATGTTTAAGCATTTTATGTCCAAAAATGATGGCAAAGAGTGTTCTTATGTCTAAACACTATTGCTAAAAGTGCTTATGCTTGGAAATTATTAGGAAGCCTATGGTTATATCTAATAAATGGTACGGCGCAAGGCACAGACTTTCTCTCTCTTTCTATAAACTCGTAATATTTCTGAACGGAATAATGTACATTGTATCATCACCACTCCACATAAGAACATGCATAAAATAATATACAATGATATAGAATCAATGAGAAAAGAGGCGCATCTTTGTCTACCTAAGAACATTTCAAACAGTTTAATGTCTTCCACAAGGGTCAACACTTCGTATTAAAATTTCGATTTCTGGTTAAAGTTTTAACATTTTATAAGGTGTTGCAGATCTTCAAGTCATCGCATTGATATTTAATTATTCATTTATACATTTTGACCAATAAAAAATGTAAATATTGACTATTGAGTCTAAAATGGAGATAGATCATTGCTATGCAAACATTTCTCCTAAGAGCTTTAAGGAAAAATAACATACTTTTTTAGATACTTATATTTAATTACTCTATGGCATTGGAGAATTATTGCGTTAAGACTTAAGTAGTATATGTTTACAACTAAAGCTCACAAAATTGTATTAATATATTTGCAAATATCTCAGAAACTGTTGCTTTTATAAAAATATATGTCAAATAAAAGTTTTTTATTTCTAATAGTCCTACAATTTTGCAATGATAAGTTGTTTAGTTTCTCAAATAGTTGTGGAGATACGGAAATTAACGCTTCTGTAAAGTACCCTAAAAATCATTTTCATAGGAAAATGAAAATAGCCAGTTTATTTATAATCTTAATCAACGCCTAGATACGAATTTTAATCAAAATCGTTTGAGCAGATTTTGAGAAAACCAAATTTTTCTCTTTTCGCCCTTCAGTAAACTACCCTTAATTTTAAGTTTTTATAGACACACAGACAGACGGCATTGCAAAGACTATTTTTTAGGGTTCGGGGGGTCATGAGACGTCGACATCCATCAACATTTCAGGTTAGTTTTTTTTTACGGTCGCAATACTTAAACTTTAATGTCCAAAAAGTTAAAAAAATTCATATAATTGCGTATAGATTGAAAGTTATTGATTTTATAAAAATATGTTTCGGATAAAATATCTGTATTATAAATATATATACATATTTGTAATGCTAAGTAATTTCATATCTCAAATAGTTTCGGAGCTATTATAAAAAATGTTAATTGACGCATCAGACCGGAGCCCTTAAAGCCATTTTGCCGAAATATTGAGGGTAGCCATTTTGTTTGGAATATTTATTAATGTTTATAAATGAAATTTAATCAAAATCGTTAGAGCCGATTTTGAGAAAATCGACTTTTTCTCTTTTTGCCCTTCAGTAAACTACCCTTAATTTTAAGTTTTAATAGACACACAGACAGACGGCATTGCAAAGACTATTTTTTAGGGTTCGGGGGGTCATGAGACGTCGACATCCATCAACATTTCAGGTTAGTTTTTTTTACGATCGCAATACTTAAGCTTTAATGTCCAAAAAGCTAAAAATATATATATAATTGCGTATAGATTGAAAATTATTGATTTTATAAAAATATGTTTCGAATAAAATATTTGTATTATAAATATATATACATATTTGTAATGCTAAGTAATTTCATATCTCAAATAGTTTCGGAGCTATTATAAAAAATGTTAATTTACGCATCAGACCGGAGCCCTTAAAGCCATTTTGCCGAAATATTGAGAGTAGCCATTTTGTTTGGAATATTTATTAATGTTCATAAATGAAATTTAATCAAAATCGTTAGAGCCGATTTTGAGAAAATCGACTTTTTCTCTTTTTGCCCTTCAGTAAACTACCCTTAATTTTAAGTTTTAATAGACACACAGACAGACGGCATTGCAAAGACTATTTTTTAGGGTTCGGGGGGTCATGAGACGTCGAAATCCATCAACATTTCAGGTTAGTTTTTTTTACGATCGCAATACTTAAGCTTTAATGTCCAAAAAGCTAAAAATATATATATAATTGCGTATAGATTGAAAATTATTGATTTTATAAAAATATGTTTCGAATAAAATATTTGTATTATAAATATATATACATATTTGTAATGCTAAGTAATTTCATATCTCAAATAGTTTCGGAGCTATTATAAAAAATGTTAATTTACGCATCAGACCGGAGCCCTTAAAGCCATTTTGCCGAAATATTGAGAGTAGCCATTTTGTTTGGAATATTTATTAATGTTCATAAATGAAATTTAATCAAAATCGTTAGAGCCGATTTTGAGAAAATCGACTTTTTCTCTTTTTTCCCTTCAGTAAACTACCCTTAATTTTAGGGGTAGATATCCAATTCCAAAAACCCCTCGGGGCAACCCTATGAAAACCCTAGATATCAAGTTTCAGCTCAATCGGTAAAATAGTTTAGGCTCTAGTTGGAGGTACAGACAGACAGACAGACAGACAGACAGACAGAAAGACGGAAATTCAAAAACCACTTTTTCGGATTCAGGAAGTCATGAAACGTCAAAATTCATCAAAATCTCGAGTTCGATTTTTTTGACGATCACCATACTTTCTCTACCTGTAAGATAGAGAGAAAGTAAAAATATGGGAAAGGGAGTGCTTAAGTATAGAAACTATTGGTCGGAGTACTCTGTTTAAAAATTTTAGGAAGGGGGTGCTTGTGTCTAAAACTTATTGGGAGGAGAGTGACTATTTATAAAAATTATTGAGAAAAGAGTGCTTATGTTTAAACATTATTAAGAGGGGAGTACTTGTTAGGGGCACTTTTAAAATGGGCATGCTTCACTACTGAAGTAAGAATGTAAAACATATTGAATTTTATTTTTTAGTTCCAATAAAACAAGAGTCCCAAATTACCCTGAAAGGACTGTATCGCACTATCATAGTTATTATGTTCGACGGGATTGCTAATGAGTTAATTAATTCGGAGGTAGATATTGCAGTCTCGTTCAATTAGAACCGAATGCGCACGCACGGTCTGTGGGAATAAGCCCACACTCGAGCGTGTGTAGGTGCGTGCGTGTGTGCGTAGCTAACTTGGTGTTAGGGCGTGTCTTAGGGAAACTGTTCAAATTAGACTAGAAGCCCTCTTCACCAACCCCTTCACATGTTTTTACATTCGACGTGCCTTACTACCCATTCTCGCTTTCTAAATGTTTACACAACTAGGCAAGGGCTGAGGACTGTATAGTCTACAGTATAATAGATGTACAGGGATCAGGAAGCTAATAAGTAAAAAAAAACCAGCCACACACTCACTACACTCGGCCAGGATTCAAGATCTGACCTCCACACTACCGGCCAAAACTAGACGAGATGAGCCCATAGGTAATAATAAGTAAATAAATAACATAGGTAGTTCTACACAATACTATTCTATAACAACACAAAAGAATCTGCAAAGAACAAGTGGTACAAACAGTTTTGAATGTTATGGTCTAACAATTTTGTTTACGAGTTTTAATTATCAGTTACGGGTAATTTTGTAAACAAGAGACCTCACTCCACCCATGTTCTTATCGTTACTACAGACTTACTAGTAGTTCTGTGAACAATAGACCTCGCTCCCTTCATGTTATTATTGTTTCTACAGTCTTGCTAGTAGTTTTTTGAACAATAGACCTAACTTCCTCCATGTTCTTATCGTTACTACAGACTTACTAGTAGTTCTGTGAACAATAGACCTAACTCCCTCCATGTTCTTATCGTTACTACAGTCTTGCTAGTAGTTTTTTGAACAATAGACCTAACTTCCTCCATGTTCTTATCGTTACTACATACTTACTAGTAGTTTTGTGAACAATAGACCTAATTTCCTCCATGTTCTTATCATTACTACAGACTTACTAGTAGTTCTGTGAACAATAGACCTAGCTCCGTCCATGTTCTTATCGTTACTACAGACTTACTAGTAGTTTTGTGAACAATAGACCTCCCTCCCTCCCTCCATGTTCTTATCGTTACTACATTTCTCGGTGCCGCAGAAGTGAGCGCAATTATTTTTGCAGTTTTTATAAAATTGAAATTTTTGGGCCAAAATAAATAAAATATTTCTCCAGTAGCAACATAGAGTTTAGCTTTCTGAACATGCTAATATCAACAGATCTTGAATATCTTTCAAGGTTGTCCTGGAATTTTGTCAAAACATTTTCTCTGTATTTAAAAAGTATTGACAAAATTCCAGGACACCCTTGATAGATATTCAATATCTGTTGATATTAGCATGTGCAGAAAACTAAACTCTATGTTGCTACTGGAGAAATATTTAATTTATTTTGGTCAAAAAAAATGTAATGCTATAAAAACTGTAAAATTACTCGCACTCCCTTCTGCTGCACCTTAAGATTTAAAGTTGAAATACCTCCTATAATTTCTCTTTGGATTTGAAGTGGATATTTTCCCTTGGTCATTAAATTAAGTCAAAAAGCAAATTAATACTAGCAATAAATGTCAAAACAAAAAAGCCTTAAGTACTCAATCGATTGATTCTAATTATAAACTCCAATCACTAAATATAGTTATTAAACGAATTTTTAGATGTATATATGCTTATTATATTGAATCGGATAACCGATTGAAAAACTATGTATGTACTGTACGTTCATCGTTCAGCATAGTTTAAAAAAATAACCCTACCATTTTTAAGAATCAAATAACCAAAGCTTATTATATTTGTTTTAGTGGGGATTTACTCGCATCTAGGTATCATATTCTTAAAATTGAGAAATGACACCTGGACACCGGAATCGATCCCGGTACCTTTGGCTTAGTACGCCAACACTTGTAAAATATCACTGTTTTGCTATAAATGATAAGGTTTTTAATGACATGTTATAGGCCTATTTTACATTTAAAATAACTTAAACTTAAGCTTTTTCACTCAATTTCATTACTTTTAATAATTTATTCTCACCCAATCCGAAACAATATTCTAAACATAATTAAAAGTACTGTACTTATTTTTCTTTTTGGAATGTTATATATAATGTGTAATATAGTTCATACATTAATACCTTTTAATACAGGCATCTTAATTATTTGGAAAATAGAAAATACATATATATAATACATTATTTTATAGTATTTCGAAATATTTAACTAAATAAAATATTTCTATCCACTGCATGAGCGCACCATTTTAAAGAACTTGTTTGCGTTATGATCAATCACATGACTTAAATTCGTCGCTCGCCATTTTAAAGCTATATGTGTTAAAGCTTTTGAGAATATGCTGTAAATAATAATTTTTAATTGGAATAAAACGATAAATAAGCTTTGTGCCCAATCTCAAATAAATATAAATAATATGGTCCTAAATTACTGTGGCTAGTTATATCACATTCATACATTACCTTATGTTTTCATAACAGCTATCCAAAGTGAAAGATGTCAGCTGTTGGCGTAAGGATACATTAGGGACTATTTCTAGTAAATCTTTGAGCTGTCATCCAAGTAAACTCGGGTGATACTAGTAAGACGTGGTGCTAAACATATATTATATATATTTTAGCCATTTATTTATCGATGTGAAATTATACACAATTCATGGTTTTAATGGTGATGTAAACAAAGAATGACTGTACAGATAGCCACTGCACACACAGAAGAAAATCAGAAAATTATCTCTAAAAAAAAATTGGGTTCTCATTGGAAGCTATTATTTTTTCCGACATCTTGGAACACCTAACTTTAAAATGAGTGGTTGTTTGTCAGAATTGGTTCAACCATTGTTTCGTAATGTCAATTACCAGAAATGAGATTATCAAATTATTATATACAATAGGATTTGACTAATTCTACATTGGTTGATTAGAAAAATTGGATAGCTAGTATAACCCATGAAATTATTATTTACATTGATGGTAAAAATTAACATTTAATTTAAATTAAGTTTTAATATTTTTGTGTGTGGTAAGTAAAGAAATACAGTCATCTGAGTTGTATTAATACGACAAGAGTTACAGGACAATGAATGGCAATATGTTGCCATTTAGTAATTGTTTTCACTAATTCCTTTCTTCGAGAGGGTATTTGAAACTAAAAAACAATTATACTTTTCTACTCAGTTTAGTTTTTTTAATGCATGGATAGTTTGGAATCAAGTGTGGAAAAGGCACAGACTCTATAGAAAGATCTGGAAAAAATACTAACTAAAACAGTATAGAGTAAACAACAGCATATAAACGATTTTTTTTAAGATTAATTAATATATTTCAATAAGGAACGATTGTATTTGAATTCCTCTTTTGTTTGTCACTAACCCACTACTTTCAGATTTAAGAAAAACTCTATACATTTAAATATATATATATATATGTATATATTAAAATATGTCTACATTTAAATATATATGTATAATATATATATTAAAAAGTTCTATATACATACTAGAACTTTTTAATATATTGAAAAAGTTCTCCTGTATATTAGATTGTATATTATGTATTTATATATATATATGTGAATAATGAATAACATATTTTATTTATATACTATTCTATATACTTGAGTATCCCCTAATTTCCCCGTTCTTCTACCGCGATCATTCTTAGCGTCCATCTGTCCTCTACGATTGTCCCAAAGACCGCGGTTTAATTTTAGCGATTGCACAAGTTATACACAGTTATTAAAAGAACCCTTGAACTATAATGTTCAGGATTTTTTCTTTTTAAACTCTTGGCAAGAGTTTTTTTTTTCCAGAGCCTAGATATAAATATAATAGGTTGTTGGCTCGCAAAGCACCTTGGTGAAAAATTAGAAATCTAATGTTGCCACTATTTTTTATTTTTTTTTACATAATCACCACAAACTCAGTTCTATTCCACTGAAAACCATCCAATTATTCTTGTGTAAACACGTTTTGTGTTTTGCTTGTAGATCTAAATATACTATACAAGCTGGCAGCCCTCTAGATTCATTGCTTGGATGAATATCTTGGCTGGATGGATTGGGTTCGAGCCCTGACCAGCCAAATAATTATTTTTCGTTATTATTTTTAGGCTTTTAAAAAAAAGACATACATCACTAAGTTTAGCCCCAAGGTTATTAACGCCTCAGCTCAAGAGTTAGGCATGAGGATCTGTGTGTGTGTGTGTGTATTTTTTTTTCCCAACACGTTTTACTATTTGTTTGGGCTTTAGGCCTATTCATATATATAACTTATATATATATATATATATATACATATTAGTACCGCACCTTACTACCCATCCGGGCTGTACGCCAATGTACTAATAAACACGCTAATGATTTTAGGAATTAGTAAGGTTATAATTAATGGAAGTGTACCCGCATTTGCATGGAGGATGAATGTAAAACCATCAATTAGGGAAAAAACCCACCCTCAGTACATTCTACCAGGATTCGAACTCCGATATCCCCATCATCGGCAGTCCAATCTATTGCGAGAGTGATGCCTTAGACTGTGTAACCACCTAATATTTTTTACGCCTATTTATTACGCTAGTGGGGCAGGGGTGAGGAAGGTACAATATTTTCTATTAAATACGCCCGCGTTCACGTGGAGGAAGACTGGACAACCATTTAGGATAAGACTCTCAATTTATCTAGTTGGGATTCGAACCTAGAGCTCCCCGTGACCGGTAAATCAGAATATTTGATCTCAACATCTAGACCGCGTATTCACCTGTCACCAGCACGGAGTCGGGGGGAGTTTAGTTTGAGAGAAAATGCACAAACGTTATTGTGGAAAGGGAAGAGGGGGGAATCCCCCCCTCCCCCCCGGGCGGAGATTTGAACCTTGACCCACTCATTACTGGTGGTCCAGTGTATTGTGAAAAGGACGCTTAAGACGCCGTGACCACCTATGTGGGGTCTCTTCACTGGCGGATGGTGGTATGGTTCCTTAAACCCCATCTTCCTCGTCCTGTTAGTGGTTACCGTTGCTGTCCAGTTTATGTCAATGGAACGGCTAATGATACAATTGCGGATGAATATATTTAAAAAGAACCTACTATGTTTTTGTCGGTTCATATGTTTAAAAACAGCAAAAAATACAACAAAAAACACATACATTTTATCTGAAGTTTAATTTATGAGCGATACAAAATCTTCCGTTTACTTGTAAAGTGGCTTTTTTAAATGGTTTTACACTCTCCCTCCACGCAAAAAGGGTACACTTCCTTTAAATTCAATCTTACTCATACCTCAATAGCCTAATTAGTAGATATTTGTGCAACCTGTAAAGGTAGTAAGAAGCGGTGCAAAAAAAACATCACTTTGTTGCAATTATAAGGTTTCAAACTTTTTGTAAAAAAATATAGGGTCTATCTCATGGTGGGTGATCTTGGGGTAAAATGCTCGCCTCACGACTCAATCTTTGTTGGTTCAAACCCAGCTGAGGTCAACGGATTTTTCTTAAGTGTTAAAAATCCGTAGCACAACTTCCTTCGGATGGCAAGTAAAGCCGTCATTCCCGTGTCGATTGGGGTATGGAAAAAAAAAACCTGGAAGATATTTGAAAATACCTTTCCCGGCAAAATTGGTAGACACTTTCGCTCTCGCTCATAGAAATTCACGTGTACTTATTTAATAAGTAGTCGGTTCAGAAAGTGCACGTTGGATACCTCATACACTTTTCTTTTTGGTTTTTAGAAATATGATGAAGTTGGAATTATTTGTATTCAAGATAATAATAATTCGTGTTTTTTAATGCATTTCACCTCAGTATTATTTGGCCTACTGTACAATGTGGATCTATGTTAAAACTAGTTTGGCAACCGATCATGTTAGATTTTCTTCCTCCTATCCTGAACTCAAGTTCACTGTCCAGACATGTTAGGTTCTTTCCCTCCTATCCTGAAATCAAGCCCACTGTCCACTGTCCAGACATGTTAGGTTCTTTCCCTTCTATCCTGAAATCAAGCTCACTGTCCAGACATGCTATGTTCTCTCCCTCCTATCTTGAAATCAAGCCCACTGTCCACTGTCCAGACATGTTAAGTTCTCTCCCTCCTATCCTGAAATCAAGCCCACTGTCCAGACATGTTAAGTTCTCTCCCTCCTATCCTGAAATCAAGCCAATGTCCCGCCATGTACTGTGTTGACTATATTATTATGGTAGTGACCACCAAAGTTCCAACCCAGTTGATCATTTCACCTTTAGTCTAATCACAAACACATTTCCATTATAAGGGACCGTCGGAAATGAGACAAGAGGTACTGATATTGACTTGCGGCACCAGGGAGTTCTCACGACTTGGACTCTGGGTTCAACACCAACCGGATGCACAAGGGTCACACTTTTTTTCTCTTCAGACTAATGTTTCTACAGTTCTTTAAAATTAGTCTTGTTTGAATTTGCTAGTATTCATAAATAATTAATTATCGATGGTCGCAAAGTCTAACGAGCCAGTCTCGCGTCAGAGTGTATTTTCAGGCGATGACGGGGAGACCAGTGTTCGTATTCCACTCAGGTGTAGGCCTTAATAAGAATGATATTTAATAAGATATTTACTTCTCTACCTCCATTCAAGGTGGGTACATCTACTCTAAATTCAACCTTTCTCATCCCTAACACTTACGCATATGTTACAATCTAAAAGTGAAACGGTCAATTTCATGAATTGGGCAAATTTCTCCTCATTCCGTGAACTAGCTTCTTCGCTTGTCCATTTCACGGACTGGGCAAAAACTCATCCGGTTCATAAATTTGTTAGCGCCTGTGCTGCCCAGTTCATGGAGTGGCTATTTCATGAAATGGGCAGCTTCAATTGTTATCTTTTTCATGAAGTGTCCAAGTTTTTGTCCGGTAAGTGAATCGAACAAGCCAAGAACAGGTTTGGTATTTAAGTTAATTTTACTTTTAATAATTTTAGAATGGAAGGTTACTTTAAGATAGGATGTGTAATCTTGAAACGAATTTCACTTAAGCTTTTAATAGATAGTACGGTAAGTTTGACCTGATGAAATGGGCAAGAGTTAATGTAATTTTTGCCCAGTTTGTGAAATGGTCAATATAAGAGTCCATTTCACGAAAATGGACATAAATTTGCCCAATTCGTGAAATGGGAAGTTTCACTATTAGGGAGTAACACATATAACCCGAACTTATGGTAAGATGCGGTGAAAAATGAAGAAGCTTAAAGCTTGATTCTTAAATTCCCAGAGGAAATAAAGTATAATTATTGTTTAAGTGACAAACTAGAATGCTAGCAAACATCTATGTTTACCCTCGATGCTTTGAAACGTAAACTAGAAATAGTCGATTGTAAACATATTTTACTTTCGAGTTAATAAACAGATATTTTATATTATTGTCACAATGTATGTTTATGAATCCTTATGGTCTTAGGTTGTGACACAAATCAACACTCCGATACACATGCTTTCTATTTAACAATCTTAATTTCAAATTTCCCCCCAAAAACAACAGTCGATTCAGCTGTTCAAAGCATGATCTTAAGACTCTAGAGTTTAAAGTAATGCGCGGAAAGCTGCGCATTAGTATCTCAAACGAATGGTAGACCATCAACATTGCAACCAATAAATAAATATTATCTACTATAATACCAAATTGACGATTTTGTACGAAAGGATAAGAAGACGCACATAATATTAACTCTTTTGAATAATTATATTTGGTTTTGTTATATTATGTTATTAATTATTATGACCCTTTTCAGTGACTGCATGGTCTAAGGCGCAATTCCTCGGGATATAGCTAATTTAATAGAGCTGACTAATCTAAAAGAGCAGTACAATTCATTCATGAGTAAACAGAGCTGTAAATCTCAAGCGAAAAAAAAAATTAGCCTGAAAAATTATTGTTAGACCTTTCCCCTTTTTCTGCATTATTGTGAGATCAACACATTGTTTTCATTTTTGGTAATCACAGCTCTCTCTTTCGCAGAGGCGTTGGAACGTTTTGGCCACAGGGTGGGCCAAAACAATGATCTCTAAATACCCACCCAAATCGAAATTATATATTTTTTGGGTCAATCCTGTTTACCATGGATAACTTTTGAAAGAGAATATAATAATGGAGGCATTGCAACTTTGATGATCTCTTGGCTGCGTTGTATTAATCTATGACATGAGCTAACAAAACTATTTTGCCAGTGGAATGACACGATTATTTGTAAACATCATTATTTACTTTTCAGGGAGAAAAAAAATAGCGTTTAAAACTTTAAATTTATTCTTTGTACTGTGTAGGCTCTAATCATTAAATTGTTCAGATTATTATAATTTACAAAAGATTATACAATCCACTTTGCCAACCATACATACATCGGTACAGGTAATTTAAAACTGTTTTCTCAAGTTACATAATCAAAAACTCAACGCTCAGTTAAAAAACAAATTGAAGCATCATATCAAAAGTTGAGTCTAGATAAATAATGTCCTACAGTCATTAAAAAATAGCATCAAGAGTAGCAAAACATTATTTTCACAAATATATAACCACAAATTTAAAAAAACCTTACAAAAATTACGTTCACATCATTACCGTTCACAAATAAATGTCAATGATTATTAATAATAATAATTTTTTTTTAATAAAAGGGCCCTTTATTAATTTCTAGTGATAGATTATTTCATCTCAGCGTCAATAATGATTTTATCAATTTCCTCTTTGTATGCATTAAGTATAGTAAGCTGGTTTAGTTTCTTTTGTCCCATTACTCTACTATCTATCTACCACCCAACCAACTACTGTAGGCAACTACGGTGGCCCCAGTGGCTCACAAAGCTAATTTTTTCTTACTGGATCAGCCTCGCAGTTAATTCCAGCACAATAAATTTCATAACATGTGTTCGCAATTGAGTATTAACATTGTCATTTTGATGTGAAACTATTGTGGAGCCTTAGAAAATTAGAAAACAAGAATAATTTGGCCCCCTTTGGCCCCCCTGACTTTGGTCAGGGGGGGCAATGGCCCCATGCCCCCTCAACCCCGTTCCGACGCTTATGCTCTTTTGCTAATCTGATTGTTATAATATGTGTATGAGTAGACCTCTAGGCTCACAACTAAAGCTAAAACAATTTTTTTCCTATTGTTTGCTTAAATGTCATTTCTTTACACTAATGTAAACGTTTAACATATTTTTTTGGTCACTATATAGGCTATATTTCACATTTCTTGATAAACAGAATGTATTCATTTTAGTATCTAGTTTATATGTGAAAACATAAATAATATTATCTAAATTCTGACAACTTTTTGCAACCGTGATAGTTTCTTTCTCATTTATTAATACGACAGTAATACAAAAATAGTTTCACTTGTCATTTAAATTATCCATAATTTTTTTTATGTGAAGTTCATAATCGTCCAGTGAGCCAACGCTTTTCGGATTATATATTATATATCCTTAAGAATAAACACTAGTAGCCAGTGCCATCTGTTGTCACTGAGACGAATCTTGATTTCAATTCGATTCCTATAATTTATAGTTAGTAGTGACATTCTCTTTTATTTTATCGTGGGTAATATAGAGAGAATTTTTTTTTAAGCCGTTGTAATTGTCCGTAGTGTTTAAAGTCATCATAGTTCTTATTTTATTTAGTTTTCTTATTTTTCTTTAGGATTTTATGCTAGTAAATTTAGATCTAGCTTATTTGAATTTTTACAAATTGAATGTGTTTTCCATCATTTGCTACCATTATATTTTACGATGTTTTGACTACCGCGCTTACTTTCGAAGTTGCTCTGATCATTCTTTGCATGTAATGATTTTATTTCTAATGTTATTCTAGATAATTATTTTATCAATGTGTGATAGTTTGTTTGAAGTTCGCTCCTTGGAAGATGTAATAAATGTCTTTCAACAGGACAATAAGAGTGTCGTTCAACATTTACAAAACTGTTTTTTATTGAAGAAAAAGATCTAGGCTGTATCCGAATAGTCAAGTACACTTGACTTGACGCAGACTTCATGCAGACTCGATAAAATTACACTTTACACCCACTTGAGATCGAAAACTGCAACAGACTTTTCGAACGGCAATTACCCTTTACACGCCCTTGAGTCTGCAGTGCTGCTTCCTACCCGTGATCTTAGAAACTATTTTAAACGCCATCTATAATCAGGGAATGAAAACGAATACAACGTTTTAATATCCAAACCCACTTCTTTTCACTAGACATTTCCAACACAACACAAAAAACATTACAACATGAGCAGTACCGGTATAGTTAAAATACTTTATCATAGATAGCAGATTACACATCACAGATCACATTACTCTAGCAGACGAAAAATTAAACAGTTGCCAGTCATACTCCGCATCGACGGCGTGTCAAGGGTAACTTGCAGTCACACTTGGTCTCAAGGGCTTGTGCAGGGTGCAGCGGCTCACTTCGTGACTATTCGGACGGTTGTTCACTCGATCACGTGATTGCCAATGCAATTATCGAGTGAGCGTCAAGGGTCGACGGCGCGTGAAGTAGACTATTCGGATACAGCCAAAGTGTTCTCGTTGTGGGTGTTTAATGCGTTTGTCAAAAGCAAAATCCTACAAGTTTTCCTATGCATTAAAGTGTAGGAAGTGTACGAAAAATGTTTCTTTGGCTACAGGTACATTTTTCGAGAATGTGCATATTCCATATAGTTTGGTATTCATTTTATTGTGGTTTTGGTGTTGCCAAATACCAAACCGGAACGTGCAGCGTATTTACCATGTTAGAAAAGGCACAATTGAACACTTCTCCCGCTTTTTCAATTACATATGTTCTTGGAAATTGTTAGTGGATAAAGACAATTTTATATTTGGTGGTCCCGATGTTGTTGTTCAAATTGATGATATTGTAGACAGTGATTCCTGAACGCTGGATTTTGTGTATTTTTTTGACACCCAAAAACGTCGTGGGGTCTTCTTTTATCTTTCAAACAGATCTGCTAATACCTTATGTGAAATTATTGATAAGCATGTCTAGCCTGGCTCTGTGATTTGGACTGACCAAAGAGAGGACTATTTAGCTTTGCAATATTGGCAAGGTGTTTCACCGTACATTCATAAGACTGTTAAACATAAGAACAATTTCTTTGACCCACATACAGGCAAACATACTAATTGTGTAGAGTTATATTGGGAAAAATTAAATAAATTTTGTAGGAGTCTTGGTGTAAAGCATTCAAAGTCGATATTCCATCACGTTGATCGATTCATGTGGATTGAGTGCTATTGCACCAATCATGTGGAGGCTTTTCAAACGTTTTTACACAACTTGGCTGAGTGCTATTCTTTACAACATACCTAGGTAAATTAATAACTTTTGTTGTGTTTGTATTTTTAGAGATAGTATTGATCTTTTCATAAACCTGTTAAATGTTTTTGTGCTTTTCAACTAAACACATTTTATTTATTTGTCCAGAATTTATTGAGCATTACACAAGCTTTAATCCTAGATTAAAGGAACCTATAAAATTATTTAAAATTAATATGGATCTTGAATGTAGGCTAACCTAATTTTTTAATTACATTGATTTTGTTTATGAAGTATTTTTTAACATATCTTATTTTGTTAAGAATAGCAGGCCATACACTAAAACATCAACCAGAATTAGCATTATTTTCATGGCTGGTGGTTGAAGAATCCCATCACACTGTTATTCTTATTGTTTTCCATTATGATGGCAGCAGTTGATTGATTTAAAAAAATAATATTTTGAACTGTGATGCATCGCATTACTGAAGTAGGCCTAGGCATACAGTAAAAATAATGCATTTCCCTAAGCATATGCTGCATGAAGCAGTTTTAACTTTAGCTGCATATTCATTATCTGCACTTTGAGATAAATTAACATGACTTTGCTCATGCTATGTTCAAGCACACTACTACTCTCGTTTGATGCTACCAACTGTTCTTTATTGTCTCTAGATAGTTTGTAAATAAAAGTTAGTAAACTACGTATCTTTTCTACTCAAAAACAAAAAAAAAAAATTAAAAAAACAAAAAAAAAATTAAAAAAACACACACACTTACTCTTAACATAACATACCTTGGTCTCTTATATTTTGTTAACTCTAGGCTACTCAGATAAAATACCTACTGGGCTTACCCCAATGTTCTTATAAATGTACATATCTGACATTAAGGCCACCACCACGTCACTAGACAACCACCGGTAAGTCAGACTTTTCAAATTGGGAATCCCCTTGCTGCGTAGGGTCAGGGAGCCAGTGTCGTGAGAACAGACAGGCCCTACCCCTCTCAAGGCTCCTTCAACTCATCATGGCTGTGTCCTCCAAGTGTAGCCACGTATGTAAATGCAAACGGCAGGCAATTTAGGAACTGGTGACTCTGTCTCTGCCATCAATCCCGGTCATCACCAGACAGCCAGGGAATCCAATCCCTCCCGCCTTGGCCAGCTTCCATCATTGGGAGGAGTTGGCCCCTCTTTCCGTGAGTACCGTACTGGATCCTCACGTAGAGGTGTAAACCCCTCAAAGGAGGTTAGGCGCGTAACTTTAGGAATCACCCTTAAATGGTTTTCAACCTAAGTTGCCCAACGAGGATCTCGTGAAGGTTAGCCAGACCAGCTTTCCGAAAGTATTTGCTATCAACCCAACCGCTTGGTGTGTGATAAGTCGGGTGATGCCCCTTCACCCCAGTCACTCCCACACACATTACCTTGACAGAGATTTAGCTACCCTTTCGGTAAACCCTCCAGACGCTACCCAGGGGCTGCAATGAGGAGACACACTACCAGGATTACCGGATGAGGAACATCCCACAGGCATGGGCATAGAACCCTCTCATCCAGACCGAGTAAGGTCAGTTTGCCACGAGAGTGAGAATATATCGCAAACCCTTGAGCTTCCAACCCCGACCTGGCACTACCCGGGGACATACTGGTATCTGACATCTAGAAAAGCCACTAGATCTACTTCCCTAAATTCTTATGCTGATTTGTAGCTGAATCATTTCATATGAAAGTGAGACTATACATGTAGGCTAATAATTAGGCTAGTAAAAAAATTCAAGAATGAATGTTTAGCTAGGTGAGGGGCAATATTTTACTCATATTATACAAATAAATATTTAATTTTTTTGTTTTTCTGAATTATGAAAAAATATGGTTTATAAGACAAGAATTTTGCTCTAAACATTTGTTATGTTGGTGCCACTGACACTTCTCTCTTTTCTTAGTTTTTTTAGCACCATGTCTTACTCGTGTTCAGGTTATATGCATATTTACTAACTATGCTAATTAGTCTGCTTGGAAGAAGGTTATATGCATATTTACTAATTATGCTAATTAGTTAAGATGGAGGAAGGTCGAACTTAGAGAAAATGTATTCACATTTGTGTATGGACGAAGAGTGAAAAATCATTTTGTAAAAACAACCCAAGGGTTACACCTGACCGGGATTCGAACCTTGATCTCCCGGTCATCAACAAGTCTAGTCTAACACGAGAGTGGAACCTTAGACTATGTGGCCTTTCTTAATTACAAACTTTTTTTAAGCCATTAAAGTGATTCCACATTATTGATCTTTAAAAATCCACAGAGATCTTGTTTCCAGTTATGTCAATTTCAGAAAAATAGAGGTGAGAAATGAGAGAGTAAGAGGAATACTAAAGGAAGAGCCAGTCCAGGACAGGATAGAGAAGGCACAACTAAGGTGGTATGGCCATGTGAGAAGAATGGAGAGAGAAAGAGGAATACTAAAGGAAGAGCCAGTCCAGGACAGGATAGAGAAGGCACGACTAAGGTGGTATGGCCATGTGAGAAGAATGGAGAGAGAAAGGATGCCAAGGAGGATGTTGGATATGTAGGTGGGAGGGTAGGAGGCTTAAAGGAAGACCAAGGAACAGGTGGCTGAAGGAAGTAAGGAGGAATGTGGAGGAGAGAGGAGAGGACTGGACCAAGGCGGTGGTGAGGCTCATGTTCCAAAGAGACCAAGCCAGTAGCTGGAAGCTGTTAATAATGATAACGAGCACAAGTCTCGGGGCCATATGCAAGAACTTGACTAAGTGGATGGTTAGTGGACACTAGCGTGGGTTTGTTTGTGTCATCATAGGTTAAAAGATGGAGCGATAGTGTGCTCTGGACCACACTATCGGTCCACTAAGCATTTACTACCATTCTTGCATACCACCCCCACTGTCACACCTTTAATAGGAAATGCACTAACATCCACTTTTAAACTGTGTACAAGAATCAGAATATATTTCTGTTTTCCAGAAGTAAGGTAATATTTAATGAAGCTTAGCATGGTTTACAGTTTATTAAGAATCAAACAACCGTAACAAACTTTTAAGGGTCATAATACAATAATGGGCCAAAATCTGTATTTGTCTAATAAATTATTAATATATTTCTGTTATGATGGAAGTTTTTTTATATGTTGATTAAATAGTTAGTATTATTCATTATAGAGATTAAAAAAATTTGAATGATAAATAAGTTTAATATAAAACTAGATGATTTTCTAAAATAAATGACGGTCCCATGTCCCCGATACAAGAAAGTGCTCTTTATTCGGTAATAACATGGTACAATTTGTTTAAATTAATAATTTTAATATATATTTAGTTTCATATTGGTCTATATTTTAGAAATAAATATAACATGCTATTGAAATTAATATATTTGCATTAAAATAATGAATGAAACTCCTGTCCCCTATTTAAACCCCCACTCCAGGTTTGATAGCCTTATTCTACAATGGTAAGAGAGCAATTGAGAAACAAATGGACTTATAGGTTCAGTTGCGAAGTGAAGTTTAAGTTGAGAACACGCAAGTACTGACTTTCTTCTTTTATTATTATTATTTACAGAGCTTATTTTAACTTTTCTATGCGTATGATTTTAGTCTATAACTACGGTCCTTATTTATTTATTTTATTTGTTGTTTATATTTTGTAACTTTTGGCGAAGTTAAGGCTAGTTTGCCTTGTCTTGCACTTAACCAATTAAACTAAACACACTTATAATAACAAAAGTTAATATAAAATGATTGTCTAAAATTTCCAATATCATCGTTAGAGTACCTCCATCCATTCTTCCATTCATTCCTTCATTCATACAATTATTCCAGCATTTACTTATAAACAGTTTTATTTGAAATGTTTAAAAAAACATGAAGAGATAGATTCTCCTAGAAATAATATTTCGTTTGACTGTGTTTTTGAAAGCAGCCAACCCACTCAAGTCCCTTACTGTGGGAGGAAGCACATTCCATGCCCTTGACGCTGCGACTGTGAATGAACGGGAATAAGACTCAGATTTGTGAATAGGGATGCTTATAAGGGTAGAGTTTTTAGCACGTGTATTAAGCTGGTGTTGATTTTTTAGTAGTTTAAAATTGGTTGCTAAGTAATGCGATGAGGAAGTCTGTAATATCTTGTGTAGGAAACTGAGGGAGTGAAGTGTCTGCCGTTCATTTAGTCGTAACCACTTCATTTTGTCAAAGTATTTAGAGATGTGGTCTTGGTACTTAAGATTGTAAATAAATAGAATGTATTTATTCTGTAGTCGCTGTAGTCTTTGTGCAAGCTCTTCAGTTAGGTCACTATAAACAATGGTACAGTAGTCAAAGTATGGGAATATCAAGCTTTGGACGAGCATAACTTTAAGAGAGAGAGAGGAAGAAAGTGTTTTGACCCTTTTTAGGGTAGGAAGAGCAGCGTAGGTTTTTTGACAAGTTTTGGTAATTTGATTTGTCCAGGTGAGATTTGCATTCATTAGTATGCCTATATTCTTTGTTTGTGCGTTAAATGGTATAACACTGTTATTAAGTAAAATACTGGAAAGGGTAGAGCTATTTACTTTTGACAAGGATGTCCCAATAAGCATTGCTTGGGATTTAATGGGGTTAAGCTGCAACCCGTTACATTGTGACCATGAAGAGACTACTCTCAAGTCCGCATTAACTTTATCTATAATTGCAGGTAAGTTTACAATAGTATCAGAAAGGTATATTTGTAAATCATCTGCGTAGAGGTGATACTTACACTATGTAAACGAGAAAGGTAAGTCATTAATGAATGAAGAGAACAAAAGTGGCCCAAGTACAGAGCCTTGCGGTACACCAGCTTTAACAGGGCACTGGGTAGAGTAAATATTATTTGAAACTTCCCTTTGCATTCGGCCGAAAAGATAAGAACGTACCAAACGAACACACGTAGGTGAGAAAGCGAAGTAACAATTAAGTTTTTTTAAAAGTATGTCAAAGTCTACACTATTAAATGCTATGCTGAAATAATGAACTAGTGTTGTTGCATGTCGCTTGTCCATTGCAAGCCGTATATCATCAGTTACCTTAATGAGAGCAGTACATGTGCCATGGGCAGGCCGGAAGCCAGATTGGCAATCAGTAAGTAGGTGGTTATTGTTTCTTTACAATATGCTCTAAGGTCTTGGAAAGAGAAGGCAATATACTGATTGGTCAGTAATAATCAACACATTTAGGCTGTGACTTTTTGGGAACAGTATTACTTGAGCTAACTTCCATATAGAGGGAAACTGTCCAGTCATTAATGAGTGATTGAACATATCTGTTAAAGTAAGGAGAACAACTCCGATTATTTTTTGTACTAATAATATGGTTATTTCATCAAAACCTACTGCTTTTGATTTAATGCGCATAATAGACTTATAAACCTCTTCAGGATGGATGTAAGAAAAATCAAACTTCACCTTACTTGCTATGGATTGTGAAATTCTGTTAGCTGTGGTCTTTTTTGTCTCGTCATCTAAGACAACAGGTAGGCACTCAAAGTGTTCATTGAGGTCATTAGGGGAAATTTCCGAGTTGGAATGATTTCATTGTTTATCATTAATACCAAAATCATATAATTTTTTGCGGAGATGTTTAGGAGAGGAGTGGCCATCAGCAATACTCATTGAGTGCTTCATCTTTGCTTTACGCACTTCCTGAGTACATTGGTTGCACAGTAATCTATACAGCTCAAAGCTCTCGGCAACAAATGTTAGTTTATTCTTAGAGTTACGCCTGAATTTAGTGCATGCTCCATCACGTCTCTTCATTAATGTCAGTAAGTCTTTCGTCATCCAGGGGGATGGAGGTCTGATCACTCAGTTGGTCTTGATGGGGTCAAGTTTATTGTACAGCTGTAACACCATGGCGTTGAATATTTCAAGTCTATCATTGATGTTTATAAACCTACGAACCAAGTGCCACGGCATTATTTCAGCATCTTTGTTTAATACTTCAATATCACTACTATTGATATCACGATATGTGATTAATTTAAAGTGAAGCTATTGTGTACATCTCTTTTATGTATTATTAAATATAATTGTTTGCTTGGATTTATATTTTGGAGGTTTCACGGAATAAGTAAGATATATGAGATCGGAATGGGAAAGATCAGGGACAGATAGCTGTCCATGTGATACAACTCTATCTAGTTTTGATGTAAATATTAGGTCAAGCCAAGTGTGTGACGTCAGTGTATGGTGTGTTGCATTTAAAGGACAAATATTCATGCTGCAAGAAAGCTAGCATAGCTATCAGTTTAGTTGCTTCATTGTTATTTAAGAGAAGGTCTGTATTGAATTCACCCATAATAATTGCATCTTCATAATTTGCTACATTATCGGCAAGAGCAGCTTCAAACTCGATCACATGTGTGATTTTAGGAGGTCGGTACACTACAGCTACAAGTATTTTTATTTGTGTAACACACAACTCTACAATCAAATATTCTGGTCTCGCTGAGTATGTGTTACATAGCAACACCCCCTCCCTTATAATTATAATATTATGTATACCAGATGGTTGATATCCAAAATAATGAGGGTCTATGAACTGACAGAATAAAACACGCAATTGATTGTATACTGGCATCCATCTTGATTTAAACAATTATTACAACTTAAAACATAACACTGGTCCCGTACATAATGACGGTCCTTTATTTTACGGGGACCGGCATTTGCCTTATGCGGACCGTAGTTACATTTCCTAATAAAATTAAGTGTGTGTGTGTTTGTGTATTCAATAGAATTATTTTAGAAGTAGCCAAGACTTTTTTTGCAGTCACCAATTATAACATTTTACTATTATTATTATTATTATTACTTTATAATAATTTATATTATATATTAAAATTTTAACATAAATTTAGTGCACTAGAAATTCCTTTCCATGACCAATTTGGGGGATGAAGAGTCTGCCAAACTTGTTTGTATATAATACATAATATTTACAAAATTAATTTTGAAATGTCAACATACAATAACAAAAAACAACTTGATATGAGATATTTCGTCTTATTATTTACAGATTTAATATTAAGCTAATAGCTTCGTGATGGAAGGACCAAATAAATATCAAGCGTTAAAAGAAATGCTTAGAAAAGATAAGAAAGTTGCGGCTAAGATTAGGCAAAAGAAAATAGATGGAAAAAAAAGAAAGAAATTGGCAAGTTTGACAGATAAATAAAAATAAGAGAAAGGCGTGAAAATAAAATAAAATAAATAGGAAATTTGATGAGGTAAATGAGACCAAAAATGATAAAAAAAAACACAATCACAGAAGAGCGTTAAAAAATATTACAGCATATGGAAGAAACTAGCATAAGTAATCAGAATATACAAGAAACTACATAGAAAGAAAATCTCACAAAAAGTATTGAATTAAATACATAAAGGAAAATTAAAAAATATCAAAAACCAAGAACAACTTGAAATTGTCTTGCAAAGCATTGGCTGATAGAAGAAAGTATGGGAGAGAAAAGATAAGGAAACAAAGGGCAAAAATGAGTGGAGAACAAAAAACAAGAAATGTGAAACGGATAGGGAATATAATAAAGACGAGAAAAGAAGATTAAGAAAGCTAGGAAGGGAACGAGCTTGAAATTTCAGAGAGAAAATCAAGGAAAGTGAAAAATTAGAAGGGTTTTTTGAATGTGAACATAGTACTGGAAAGTGGAGGCGAAAATGAAGTACTGAAAAAGTATCACTAAAGATTCAATCTTTACAATCATCCATTGATAGCAACACCATTTCAGATTCAAGCTCTTTCAAAAAGAATAATTGTAGCCGAATAAATTGAAACACCATTTCAGATTCGGTTTCTTCCAGAAAGACTTATGGCTGAAGAAAATAAAATTAAAAATAGAAGTAAAGTTTATAGGGATTTGAAAATAACTGAACTACAATTGAGAATAGCTCATCATCGTGCCGAAAGGTACAAACACTTTGTAGGCTGAAAGTTAAATGTACCCCATCCCCAAATTCAAAAATTAAGAAATTAGCTGGTGTCAGTAAGGTTCCAACACCAATCAAGAAACGTTTAGTTTTTCCGAATGAATTAATATCGCATTTAGAAAACAAAAATGTGAAACTAAACAAACAACGTGATAAAAAATACTTGGAACATACAAAAACTGTGTCATCTAAGAATTTCAAAGACCTTAGAGTTATAAATGCTGTCAAATAATTGGTCTCCTATAAAATGTACAGGAAAGCAGTAGATAAAGTTGCACATAGCAAGAAAAGAAAAGACTGTGTCTCTGTACTTATGTTTTTCCGTGAGAAAGAACAGTCGAATGAATGTGCCCGGATTAAGAGACTCAAAAACATACAAACAACAGGAATCTTAAAAAACTTATTCTTTTGGATACAATCAAAAATCTGCATCAAAAGTATATTCAGACTCATTCTACACAAATTTCATATCCAAAATTTCTGCGTTTTAGACCCTTTTTTTTTTTTGTCTCTTCTGTCCATCAGACAGAAACACATGTGTGCATCAAGCACATTAACATGCAGTACATGACAAACAAACTAAACAAATACAAAGTTTTACCTACACCATCACCAGAAGTAATCATCGATGGAGTTGTATGTTCCAGTACAAGTAAAGATTGCATGTATGGAACATGTGATGATTGCAAAGAGAGAAAACCTTTGTTTAGCCTAACTGAAGAAATCAAGAGTGAAAATATTCATTTTCTATAATGGGCAAGTACAAAAGAAGAAAGGACCACATGATGAAGAGAGAAAAGGTATAGATGACGATTCAAGAGTTGGCATAGAAGGTTTCCCAAGCTTTGCCCATCTACAAGAAACATATTTTTGACATTCGCCAACACTTTTATACAATGACAAAACTTAAAGATGAAATGGGACCCAATGAATTGGTAATTAATATAGATTTTTCAGAAAACTATGTATTGAAAAATGTCAAGGAGGAAGTACAAGCGATGCACTTTGGAGCCTCCCAAAAACAGATTTGGGTCCACACAGGCGTATATTATGTCCAAGAAAATTCTAATACAAAACCTTATTCATTTTGTTCAGTATCTGAGAGCTTAGATCATGGAGCTTGTGCTGTTAGAAGCCAGCTTCAACCAGTTTTGGAAACTGAACGATAAATATCCAATGGTGGATACCTATCATTTCCAATCTGATGGACCCACCTCACAATACAAAAATAGATTTAATATTTACTTCCTCATGACTCATCTAACATATTTTAATTAATACATTAAAAACGTATCATGGAATTTCAGTGTTTCCGGACATTGAAAAGGTCCTGCTGATGGCGTAGGTGGTGTACTCAAGAGAACTGCGGATATGCTTATGTAACAAGGAAAAGACATTGTGACCGCTTCCCAGTTTGTGGGTGAACTGATTAAGTTGTCCAAATGTTGAGTTAATGAAAATTAATGATAGTTATATACAAGAAATGAAGGCCTTACTAACTTGAGTATCACCCATTCCTGGTATTTTATCGCTATACCAGGTAATATGGTCACTAGTTCATGCTTCTACCATCTACACTCGAGAACTATTGTTTCCAGTGTCCGTTGGGTTCTGTCTGCAAGCATCACGTGTTTGGTAGAGGAGAACTACTCTCCCACCACATTTGTATCCTTTCATTAACTTACTGTGGGGGGTTCTGTCTGCAAGCATCACGTGTTTGGTAGAGGAGAACTACTCTCCCACCACATTTGTATCCTTTCATTAGCTTACTGTGGGGGGTTCTGTTTTTGTTATTCATTTCATTTAGTTTATTTGTTATTTTTACCAGAAAATTAAATTATAATCCTTTACTAAACAATCAGCTAATATTCGGGACGCACTATACATTTAGATAGCCGACTAATCTTTGAGGTTCCTGAGATGTAACAACAGTCTTTACCAGTCTCTACCACGTAACAACAGTCCCTTATGAATAACAACGGTCCATGCACCTATTAATCCATTTTTCAAATGGAAAACAATGTCTAAGTATAAAACTAATATTTAAAGTGAAGCTATTGTGTACACCTCTTTTATGTATTATTAAATATAATTGTTTGCTTGGATTTGTATTCAAACAAACACAAACTTTTGACTTTAAGAAATACTAAAATGTATTAAAATACTTGTGTAGTTAATTATATGCATTTCTCGATTTATTTTTTTTAGAACTTTCTCAAATAAATAATTAAATAGTAATCTGTCTTCTAATATAAAAACCTTTGAATATAAGCACATAAATAACTCAAACGAGCCCGAGATAACACAGGACTGTCGTTATACTAATTCACATTTTTGTGTCTAAATGTAGATAAATAAAATATGTCTTGATGTTAATTATCGCGGAGGATGGTATTTTTGTATTTTACTGACTTTTAAAATAAAAACTAATTTAAAAAAGTCATCACAAAAGGAGAAAGTCCCATTATCGTATTTTGACCCTTAAAGTCCTTTATGTAAGGGCTGAACATTTAATTTTGTAATTCCAAAAGTGACTTTATAAATAGAAAAAATTATTGAGGTACAGACTGTAAATAAACTATTCACAATAGAATTGTATTTTAGATGCAAGAAAATGTTTACAAATGCCACACCTATAACTATGGAATCAGTCAACTGTAACTTTTGATTGGTTTTATCTATACCTTTAAATAACACTAACAGTACCAGTATAGTCAAATGCTGTCAATGTTGATTGCAAAAAATATGTTTGTATAAAAAAATTCTTTACAGTAATTGTCCATTTGTTAGAAAGTTGAAGAAGCCTCTAGCCTACTGTATTTGACCTAATAGTAGGTTAGCCGGGGATTTAATTGTAGCTGGGTGGAAAGTAAAATTCTTAATAGTAGCCCGTAAAACTGCACGACTGAAACCTTACATATATTATAGATCTGATTAATGCACATTAATCTTCAGCAGCGACTACACTGCACTCTCTTTCGCAATTGATGAATTTCTTGAATCTGGCTAACCATACTTTTCTTATCCATACAAAAACACTTGTGCACTTTCATTAACAATTTTACATCCAGCAAACTCTTACAAGGCTCCATTAGAACTGAACTTAAAGCATAGTAAAGATCTGAGTGGGTACACCCACTGGAACTCTTCCACTGGAAATAAAATATTAGAATAAAGTAATAATATATATCTTAAGGCTAAACAATGTTTAAATATATTGTTAGGTTCCTTTCTAACCTATTTTAACCTACCCTTCATTATAGTAATTACTCGACTCACTTGATCTAACCTTGGTATTATTCCATTTACTAATAATTTAGAATATCAATTAATATTCACATAGTTGACCTTGGTAATCTTTGTGTAAAGTGCTCGCCTCAAGATCTGATGTTTATGGGATGGGTTCAAACCCAGCCGGGGTCGACAGATTTTTCTTGAGTGATACAAATCCATTGCACAACTTGTCAGTCCCTTGTCGATAGTGGCATGTAAAAGAACTGTGGTCCAAGGTGTATGAAAATACCTTTACTGACAAAATTGGTAGGCCGTTTAGCTCCTGTTCATTGAAATTATCTTGTGCTGATATAATTAGTTGGTTCAGAAAGTGCATGTTAAATACTTCAAGTAAAATAATAATAATAAAATATTCACATAATAAATGGTTCGACTATTGTAGTATAAGCTGACGTCATGTCATAAGACGTAAGGGATCAAGAATTAAACAACATATTGGTCTAGTATGTTTAAGTTTGAACTTTTGTTTTATTGAGTTGTCTAATTGTTGTAAAAATAAAATAATTTCAAATAAATATAATTATAGTATCATTGTATTCACCGTTTCCTTGTGAGTATAGTGGGCTAAGTGTAAGAAAAGGTGCTGGAATTAACTTTGCCCAAATAAATACATTATTATTAATATAATAATTGATAATATTACATTTTTTATGATTTGATATCTTGAGTAAAATAGTGTGTTTTATAAGGTCCTTCCTTGGGTATCATTACCAAAATTGAATCAAAAACACTTACTCTTAAATATATTGTAAACCTAGAACATGTTAAAATTATTATAAGCTATATATTAAAATCAAATTAGACTAGACTTACTTGTTACTAAAATGGCTAGGCTAAATCATAATACACAGGGCCGGATTTACTACCTTGCCGTCTGTCTGTAGGCCTTCAACGAAATGAAGCCCCTCCTCCACCACACTTCCCCCCACCCCCAACCCTTCCGCCTTTCCTAAAAGAAGGCTATATGCTTCTATATATCATTTTAAGTTTTTCATTAAAGTTTTGGTTTTGAATTGAATTTTAAATTATACATTTATATATTATCATTATCTTGTACTTTTTTAGAGGCATGAATCCTAAAGCAGGGTTCCTACGGTCTAGAAAGTCAGGGAAAGTCGGGGGAAAAAATAACAGTCAGGGAAAGTCAGGGAAATGACAATTCATGTAACACTTCAGTTTCATCGGAAATTGTAAAGCCGCAGAAGCAAGGTGTTTGCCAAAAGTGAAAGTAGTGTAGTGGCTCGAAGAAACCCTAACACTTTTGTTATGAAAGATAATATAAATAAGGCGGAAGTCATTTGGGCTTTACAAGTTGTTGACAATAAAATGTATTTCAATTCGTGCAATAATTTAACTACAATTTTTCAGTTGATGTTTCCCGAGTGTTCCATTGCCAGTGCCTTTACTCTTGGTGGAGACAAGGCTGCACATTTCATTGTGTGTGGCTTGGCTCCATTCTTTCATAATAATTTACTGGACCACCTAAAATCATGTAAAAACAACTTTGTAATTTGTTTTGAATAGGCATTGAATAAGTTATTCAAAGAGGGCAAATGGACATTGTATTCAGATTCTGGGACTAGGAAAATCATAAAGTTGTCAATCATTGCTTGGACAGTGTTTTTTTCGATAGAAGCACCGCTAAAGAATTACTAAAGTATTTCTTGGATGGTATTTCTTCTCCACTCTCTTAAGTTTATACAAATATCAATGGATGGCTCAAATGTCAATCTAAAGTTTATAACACTTCTTCAGGAACATATCAAATCTGTCACAGACAATGAAGTATGTAGTTTGCTAAATCTGGGAACATGAGCTTCATTTTTGTTCATGGTTCCTTGAGAACAGGACTGGAACCTCTCAATTGGGATATAAATTGCTTATTGCATCACATGTACTACCTGTTCACTGACTCTACAGCTCGTCGAGCATTGTTTACCCAGTTGACAGGGTGTACAACTTTTCCATATGAAGTTCTGTGGTGTGCAGTGGTTAGAGAATGCAACGTGCTTTCAAGGGGCATGAAAAATTTGGGACCATGTTGTTAAGTTTCTCAAAGAAGAAAAGCTTCCTAAAACAAAAGCTGTAGGGATACTGAAAAGAGCAGCCTGTGATCAATTCCTTAAGTGTAAACTATCTTTCTGGAAAACAATTGCAGATGGATTTCAGCCTTTCCTTTTTGATAGGGTTTGATATATTTTGTTATTTTTCAATCATTTTCCCTGAACTGATTGGCAAGCAAGACGTCTGCTTTCTTATTCTTCCATGAGAGGTGAGGCAAGGTCGGCTGTAGGGGAGGAGGAGGCCGAAATAAATGTAATTAAATTAATATTTACACATGAGTAGACCGATAAAATTATAGTGGAAATTTTGTGAGAAGTTGGTCAGGGAACTTGGGAAAATAGTCAGGGAAAAGTCAGGGATAATTTTTTTACAAATACTGTAGGAACCCTGTAAAGTAAACATACTTTTTTCTTCACCAAATAGCAGGCGAGATAAACAGAAAACATAGCCCTTTGATGGTGAGTAGCCTTTACCAGCCAATGTCGTATCTGTGTTTCCCCATTATGAAGTCTTCAAGAAAAATATATTCCTTTTAATATACCTTTCTTTCTCAAAATACTTGCGCATTGAAGCACTGAAGCCTGCGTCCAAGTTTTGTTCAACACCGTCAACTGTCACACAGTCTCGTAATTCGTTATTAATTTCCGGACACAGGCCTGGGTCCTTATAAGGTGCGAAAATACGCCCCTGTTGATTGGCAGCTGCATTTTCTGATTCTCCTCCTAGAATCATACATTTTACGTCGTCTTTGAGATATAGAGCTAGTGGTAAGTTATGGCCACTGTTACATAAGTTAAAACCAGTTGATGTTGAGGATATTAGCTCTGGAAGCATTGCCTCTGTGAATGAGGGGACAACTAACCAGTACTACCAGAGGAATATGAGGGATGTTGCACAATAACATTGCTACTGCTGTAGCACTGCTAAGTCTTGCCATTTAGCTACTCATTTCTTACGTAAATACTTAGCAACAGCACCCACAACAGTCAACACACGTGGGACGTGGACTTACTGATAGGTTATAGTTAATAGCGTTACGCACGGACACATTAACAATTTTACACAGATATAAATAATACAAGTGTACTGTTTACATGTGAGTCAAAAATAAATACTGTATTCAGAACTGGCCACTTGCACAGCAAGGAATGTTCCGTAATCCACGCATGATCAGTAAGGGGGCGGCCAGACTGGGCGAGCGACTAAAATATAAAATAGAACACATTGGTTGTAATGAGAGGTGGCCAGATTGGAGTGTGTGAGCGAGCAAGTGAGTGACTGAACGCACACACTTGAAAGATAGAACTGGTTCTATTTTTCAAGCGCGCACGCTCAACCCGGTACAGTCTAGTTTACAGGCACTAGCCAATATTATTATATGTTGGTTCATTGAGTGCTAGGAAAACTTCTCATTTTGACATTTTTATTAATATCGATAGATAGGTTTAGCACACTTGCTACTAACGGCCTAATTTAATTGGTAAGATCATAAACCATACCTATGTGTATATATATAAATAAAACTGATATGTTAAAATACTTCAATATTATCAAAGTAGGCCTTTACAAATAAGAATCACCATTAGCGTGGAGAAGAGGAGGAGAAAACCACAACAATAAATCGCTTGACAAAAACCACCCTCAGTTCACTGAGCCAAGATTCGTAGCCTCCTCGTCAACAACTATCGAGAGCTATCTGCTAATTACGCGCACGCTCGCCAGTTTGGCCACCCAGTTGCTTGCGCGCTCGCTTGTCAGTCTGGCCGAACCCTAACACAACATAAACCAAAAGCATTTGCCAGCAGGACAAACAATAAACAGAGAACACTTGAGGTGAGTGTGAGAGTGACTCGTCATGAACTAGCTGGCAAGTGGCGTACTAAGCTCATTGTGAGTCACTTAGAGGGTGTGACGTGTCACTGTGCTGTGGACACAAGCACACAGTTTGTAAGCTGGTACCGGCACTTGGCAGGCACTAGGTATTCAGAAGCAAGAGAGTAAGACCTGTTGGGTGCTGTGGGGGGAGGGGAGGACGAGCCGAGGATGATACACTTCCATGTGGTAAATGAAATACTAAAATATGAAACATACCTGAACAAAATATTTCCCTTCATTTCATGCCACCCCCTGTATAGTGACGCTCTAGGCCCAAGCCTATTCGGCCTAGTGGGAAATCCGGCCCTGATAATACATTGGCCTATAAAAATTACTGTAGATTGAAATTATGAGGTCAATGTAACTCAATTAATATGTCAAAGAATCTAATCTAATAACAAAATAAATAACGGTTACAATAGGTATATAAGCCTACTTTCTCATAGTTTGCAACAAAATTTTTCAAAAATATTTGATCACTAAACTAGGTATGCCGTTAAATTAATTTTTCTTCAAAAAATAAGTAATATATAATAACGTTATTTATCATGTAAAAGAAACACTATAACACTTTTATATCAATATTTTAGAGTTATAATTAAAATCATGAATTCACCTCGAGGTATCATCTAAATATTAAGTTTGAACAAAATCCAACGAATCATTTCAATTGAAGCTTCCTAGATTCAAACATTCAGACAAAATTGTAAAACCCACATTTTATGTCAATATTAATCATAATCTTAAGGTTGAACATTTTTATGGATGTAATACGTTCTCTTTCTCTCTCTCTTTCTCTCTCTCTTTCTCTCTCTCTTTCTCTCTCTCTTTCTCTCTCTCTCTATATATATATATATTAGCACCACATTTTACTACATGTTTGGGTTGCATGCCTATGTACTAATTACACTAATGGTTTAGAGATTAGGAAGGTTTAATTGAGAGGAAGTGCACCCACATTTGTGTGGAAGGAGAATGGAAAACCATTTAGGACTAAAAAACCTCAGTGCACTCGACCAGAACCGAACCTCGATCTGCCCGTCTTCGGCAGTCTTTCCAACACGAGATTAGCGCGTTTGACCACGTGGCCACCGAAGCGGGTTACCCCAAGTCACATTAAACACTTTCTAGATCATTTGAATAAAATATTAATTTAATTACCTCCCATTTGATATACATAATAAAGGATGACTAAGAGAGTGAGCTATTTGTCCTCCAAGACATATTGAGAGTATTGAAATGGAAGAGTGCTGTACTCCAATGAATTAGTAAAGGATTGACATGTGCTGTAAAATGGGGATGGAGGGATTGCAAACCTTATCTCTTACTTGAGTCTGACACTTTCTGGATACAATACCAAGGTATAAACGCCCGTATTCATATTAATTGATCATTAAAACAAGAGATGGCTCGAATCCCAATTTAAAATTTTATTTTTAAACTCTAATACAAATTCAAATTTTAGAATCTTTTATTTCCTTTAAATAATATTTAGCACCGCGTCTTACTACTCGTACGAGTTATACGCTTAAATACTAATTATTCTAATGGGCTAGGAATTGGGAAGGTGTAATATAGAGGAAGGGAACCCACATTTTTGTGGAGGAAGAGAGGAAAACCATTTAAGAAAAACCACCACCAGTTCATTCGAGTTAGATTCGAACGTCAATCTCCTCGTCCTCGGCAGTCTAGCTCAACAAGAAACTTATGCATTAGCTAACTACACCACCAAGGAGGGTATTTTATTTAAAGTTAAGATAGTTAAAACTTAATTTAAAAAAGGTTGCTTATGGCAACTAACAAATTATATTTTGTGTCATGTTTATTACATCAAAAATAACAAAGTGAACACTTTTTTAGTAAACTAATTATATTCATACAATTTTATACTTTTTTTTTTTGTGATTTTGTTACCCTACAAAATAGATATGCCAATATAATATCTTTTACCAAATGCTTTAAATTGTTATTTGAAGTCAAAGTCTTTATAATTGTACTTGAAATACATTTTTTTTAGTTCTTTACTAACCTCTATCTCTTGAATACCATAGAAATCGAGAATTCGAACGTCCCACCTCTAATTAAAACCGATATCCCTAATGGTTTTAGAAGCCCTTTTTATTAAGAAAAAAAAATTAGAAATAGCCGCACCTATAATTTCTAAAGTTTACCCAGGGATCAATTAAATTTTGACCAGTTAAAAACCTACTATCTTGTTCAGCAAGTAGGTACTAAGTAAAACTGATAAAAGGACCTTACTTCGCCCCCCATTACCCTCACATCAGAGACTGCAAATAGAATGCTTTATAAGACATGTAACTACTTGCGAAGCTATACATGAAACTTTGAGGGGTGCGCAATGAGATAATTTCATGTGCGCATGCCCTAACAGGAAAGTAATAATAATAAACAATAACATACAACATTATATCAAACATTATGATCAATCAAATTTTTGTAGGGCATGTTCTATTCAAATGAAATTTGCAAATACCACTCAAACAATAATTTTATTTTAAGTCAAGTAGACCCTAACAACATGAAACTGATATTTGTTGTACAGGACACTTCCTGTTCCTGGAGCTGTCTCGGATCACTAAGGAGGTGCATGTGTGGAGTCCACACTTCGTGTCAACTCGCGAGCACTGTCGCTTTGAGGTCATGATTCAGATGGCAAACCTCACAAGCGGCAGCTTCAAGGTTGTGGTGGAGACTGTCAACAGGACCTCCTGGGTTATTGGAGAGAGGGAGGGCAAGGAGCGCAGTGGGTGAGTAACACACCAACACTATAACACCTGCAGGGCCTCCTGGGTCATTAGAGAGAGGGAGGGCAAGGAGCGCAGTGGGTGAGTAACACACCAACACTATAACACCTGCAGGGCCTCCTGGGTCATTGGAGAGAGGGAGGGTGAGGAGTGCAGTGGGTGAGTAACACACCAACACTACAACACCTGCAGGACCTCCTGGGTCATTGGAGAGAGGGAGGGCAAGGAGTGCAGTGGGTGAGTAACACACCAACACTATAAACCTGCAGGACCTCCTGGGTCATTGGAGAGAGGGAGGGCAAGGAGGGCAGTGGGTGAGTAACACACCAACACTATAAACCTGCAGGACCTCCTGGGTCATTGGAGAGAGGGAGGGCAAGAAGCGCAGTGGGTGAGTAACACACCAACACTATAAACCTGCAGGACCTCCTGGGTCATTGGAGAGAGGGAGGGCAAGGAGGGCAGTGGGTGAGTAACACACCAACACTATAAACCTGCAGGACCTCCTGGGTCATTGGAGAGAGGGAGGGCAAGGAGCGCAGTGGGTGAGTAACACACCAACACTATACACCTGCAGGACCTCCTGGGTCATTGGAGAGAGGGAGGGCAAGGAGCGCAGTGGGTGAGTAACACACCAACACTATAAACCTGCAGGACCTCCTGGGTCATTGGAGAGAGGGAGGGCAAGGAGGGCAGTGGGTGAGTAACACACCAACACTATAAACCTGCAGGACCTCCTGGGTCATTGGAGAGAGGGAGGGCAAGGAGCGCAGTGGGTGAGTAACACACCAACACTACAACACCTTCAGGACCTCCTGGGTCATTGGAGATAGGGAGTACAAGGAGGGCAGTGGGTGAGTAACACACCAACACTATAACACCTGCAGGACCTCCTGGGTCATTGGAGAGAGGGAGGGCAAGGAGCGCAGTGGGTGAGTAACACACCAACACTACAACACCTGCAGGACCTCCTGGGTTATTGGAGATAGGGAGTACAAGGAGGGCAGTGGGTGAGTAACACACCAACACTACAACACCTGCAGGGCCTCCTGGGTCATTGGAGAGAGGGAGGGCAAGGAGTGCAGTGGGTGAGTAACACACCAACACTACAACACCTGCAGGACCTCCTGGGTCATTGTAGAGAGGGAGTACAAGGAGGGCAGTGGGTGAGTAACACACCAACACTATAACACCTGCAGGGCCTCCTGGGTCATTGGAGAGAGGGAGGGCAAGGAGTGCAGTGGGTGAGTAACACACCAACACTACAACACCTGCAGGACCTCCTGGGTCATTGTAGAGAGGGAGGGCAAGGAGGGCAGTGGGTGAGTAACACACCAACACTATAACACCTGCAGGGCCTCCTGGGTCATTGGAGAGAGGGAGGGCAAGGAGCGCAGTGGGTGAGTAACACACCAACACTACAACACCTTCAGGACCTCCTGGGTCATTGGAGATAGGGAGTACAAGGAGGGCAGTGGGTGAGTAACACACCAACACTACAACACCTGCAGGACCTCCTGGGTCATTGGAGAGAGGGAGGGCAAGGAGGGCATTGTTATCTAAAGTGTATCAGTTTTGGCTTTATCAAGTTACATTTAACTAATTAGTTATTGAATCTGCAGTCAGGACAGTGCTGAGGAGTGACGTTTCACATATTTTTGTTATTTATATTTAATTGTGAAACTGGTAGGAAGAAAGTATTTCCTGAAACATATAAACATTACAACAACCTAATAAACTTTAAAATATAAAACATCCATGTGGAAACTATTTTTTATTTTATTTTGACACCTCTGCGAGAGAATATTGTGATCGTCAAAAAAATCAAACTCAAGATTTTTATAAATGACGACATTTCATGACCCCTGAAACAAAAAAAAAAGTGCTTTTCGCAATGACGTTTGTCTGTCTCTCCATCTCTCTGTACTTTGATCTAGAGCCGAAAAATAATTGACTGATAGGGCTAAAGCTTGGTATCTGGGGTTTTCATAAGGTCCCCTCAAGGGGTTTTTGGAATTAGATATCCAACCTTAAATTTAAGGATAGCTTACTTAAGGGCAAAAAAGATTTTTAAAAAAATCGATTTTCTCGATATTCTCTCTAACGATTTTAATTAAATTTTATACCTACACACTGTTTATCATTATAAATAATTTTCTCGTGAAAATGTCTTTGAGGATACTTTACATGGAGGAAATTTGTCTATTTTGATCATTTCTCTGCAACTATTTGAAACACAAAACAACTTATAGATGTAAAGTTGTAGTACTTACTGTTAAAGATAAAATTCATTTATTTGAGATATATTATTATACAACAAATAGTTCCTGAGCTATAAGCAAATATATTTAATTTATAATTCAGGTCTTTGAAAATTAATTTGATTCTTATATTCTTTGGTGAACAAAGATGTTTCTCTTTTCTCAATTTTTATGTGATAGTGTTCCTAGTTCCTAATGCCATAGAGTGACAGAGGGAAAAAGTTTGTGCGGTGTGCCATACTATTTATTTTTGTACAATAAAGCAGGGACATTTAAAGCTCCAATTTGTAAATAATCAGCCAGATACAAAAAATCCTTTGTAACTATTTGTAATACACTGGGAAATTGAGAAAAAAGTTATTTAATGTATATATATTTACACACATATATACACTCATATCAAACTAATTTAAGGGGGATGGACAAATACTTGATATTCCTAATGTATTAGTATATTAATTTAATAGTTAAGGAAAGGACCTAAGTGGTTGTATAAGATTTTACAAGTTTTTCCCTCAAAATGTGCTGCATGCGGCATAATATGGCATTGTCCTGCATGCACCTAAACACACGGCAATACAGTAATGTTAAAACTAATATATGCTAGGTTTTTTTTTTGGAGGGATTTTACCAGGAGCCACGCAGGTACCATGCTCTTCTAAATACATTTTAGGCATGTTATTTTCCTAAACTAAATCTTAAAATAATTTACAGAGTTTGCAGATTATATAAACTAAGCACATTTAAATTAATTTGAATACTAACTACACCGAAATTTCAACAACATAAAAACAAAACTATTTTAAATTTAGTGAAAAATTACTGCTTGGATATGAGAATTAAATCTCGACTGCATTTTGGTTCATCTTGTGTTCAAGTCTACTCTTAGCTTAGTACTTTCTAGCACGGCTGTGGAGGCATGACACCAAGCCTTTAACTCTGACGCCTCTATTTTTCTACTGTCTGACTCCGACTCGTTCAGAAATGGCTAATGCATATTATTTGTAATAACAAACTTACTGTAGTAGAATTGCGGCACAAGTGTTTTCATCACTGCCACCTGAATCATCACGTTATTTAGGCCCATAGGACATATAATATAAAAAAGGTATAAAATTAAAACATTATACTTAACAATACAGTATATTGTTATAATATTTTAAGTTTTTATTTTGAAGTCAGAATCTGTACACTTATAATTCTAGGAACTTACCCATCACCAATCCGATTTAAAAAAAATATATCTAAAGAAGATTATTGGAGCGTGAATATTAATATACTTACTTTAAAATATGTTATAAGCACATGTGCATGTGCATGTGTGAATTATATATATTTTAATTCTCTCTTGAGACTCACTGTTTTCAATCAAAAAAATTAAAATAGCACAACCATTAACAACATACTTGTGATTAACACTAGAGCCAATAATAGTAGAATTCACTTCAGTGGTCACATGGTCTAAGGCGCTACTATCACAGTAGACTAACCTGCAGAAGACGGGAAGATCGGTGTTCGATCCAGTCGGGTGTACTGAGGTGCTTTTTCCTAAATGTTTTTCCACTCTCTCTCCACACAAATGTGGGTAGATTTCTTCTAAATTCAACCTTCCTCATCCATAAACTCATTAGTACTTATGCATATAACCTGAACGGTAGTAAAAAGTGGTGCTAAAAGAATAATAATAGCAGGCTAGTGGTTAGCTCCCCTAACTTTACTCTGAATACGGACTCGCTGCTATTATGGTTTTCCACTGTTGTGGAGCTTGATATTGCCATCAATCTAGCCCCTAAGTTTATTGAGTGAATACATCAAACCTAAGGTCACTCTTGTGTTTTTGTTGCAGCTGGGAAAAGTACATCCTCAACATTGGCCGGATCAGCCAGAAGTTTATCATTGTATTAGAAGTGGTGAACTGGGGTGTGACGCCCGGACACATCGCAGTCGATAACATAGCCTTGATGGACTGCTTTCCTGGTTAGTCGCTCTTTATTCCTCTAATTAGATTGATATGTTGTACAGATTACATAAAATATGGCAGATTATAAACAATAAATATTGATTAATATATTTGATTTTATCATAGCTTTAAACCTTTGATTTGGACAAAAGTGTAAAAGTATTACACAGTCTAAATCACTATCTTCAGTTGTTATCCTATCAACAGTAAGCATGTGTTTTGCCGACTAGCAAAACAAGCCAGTTGTAATAACGAACAACAAGCAGAGAAAAGCCTTGATTAGCACTATTTAAACTCAGAGTTTTTGGCCATTGTAGAGAGTACAAGAGGAAGGACTATAGAGTTGTATCAAGGAGTCCCTTCTAATGTCTTGAAAACTGCCAACTGCCTGGTTGATGATCAGTCTGGGACAATATTCCGAGTATTGTACTCCCTGCATTACAAGGGGGGAATGGACCCCCAAACTCCTCAAAAGTGTACCTTTAGCTCCCATGGAGTCGAGCCTTTGTGAGAATATGCTAAATATTTAAAGTCTTAACATCCAGGCCAGTCCAGCATGCAGACTATTGAAAGATAGAACACTGAAATTAGCGAGGACCTATTAAGTAACCTGATAAACTATAAACTAAATTTTATTCAAACAACATAACACACAGTATATTCTAAGCAGCTTCTATTCATTTTTCTAAAAATCAACTAAAAAGGAACCTACACAGTTTACCTAGCCAAACCCACTACTAACAAATTTTCACACGGGAGTGGGCGGGTAGCGACAGTTTGCTTAGTTGGGACTAATTTCATGTATAGACACTTAAATGAGCAGTGCTAAAAATTAACTTAATAATCATTTATATTTTTAAAAGGTTAAGTTAAGTAGTAATAATTAATTAATTATTATTATTAATTAGTCTGTGTCCCTCTCTCCCCTAAATACTATAACTGATGTTGTTCTTATAGAACAGTGAGGCCCACCCTTTCTTGACCACTGGGTCATTCTGAATGACATAGTAAACATTGAAGGCTGCAATAAAATAAGAAATCAGATAACTGTAATAAATGAGTAAAATTTGTACTTTGAAAAATTACTTGGAACCAGTATACAAGAAAATTTCATGTTCAAATATAGTTATTGAGATGACAGCCTCTTTTAGTGCTGCAGGTTTTTTGATAATGGAGGTCAGGGCTATACTACACCCTTTTATCATTATCATAATCACTTGTTTCCAGCCTGTGATTGGGTCATTTAGTAAAATGCCTCCATCTTCCTCAATCCTTCTTCCTTTAATTAATTGCTTTCATTCTTCTTAGCCCACGTGCACAATTTTTGTTATCTGCTCCAAACATCTTTTTTTTTGTCTCCCTTGCGGTCTTTTCCCTACATACTTAATTTCCATAAAAATTTTTTATAATCTCTCCTTTTCATCCTCATTACATAACCATACCATCTCAGTCTTGATTCCTCTACTATATCATGTACTTCCACTATTTCCCTGATAACTTCATTCCTAATCCTGTTTCTCCTCATGACAGCAAAAACACGCTTTTCACAAACTTCAGTCCCATAGCCTCCACTTTCCTAGTCTCTCATACATTCAATGTCCATGTCATATAATCCCCCAGCCATAAATCTCCCCAAAAGAAATAATAGACAGAGGGTAACAAAAGTAACATTTATTAAATATAAAGAAAACGATAGCTATGTACAACAATCACGAGTAGACTTTGGAGTAAGTTATAAGGATTGGCCTTATGCCAAAATTATAGTTGAGGTTAGTAGGACTACTCTTTTAGTTAAAACACAAAGCATTAGTTATGATAATGCTGCAATACATAGCTAAAGCCAAAAGACCGTCCCAGTGGGTCAACAAAAGTTAAATCACAACAAGCAATTAGTTAAAAACCTCAGCACAAAATGATTAAATAGGGCAATATACTAGTAACGTCATCTGGTGACGGATGAAACAACTCTTGTTAATATTACCATTTACTCAACAAATGAAAGAATAAAAACAGGCCCTAATCCAGTGATATATTTATATAAGGAGAGTAATAGATCAGAACAAATTTAAAGTGACCTCGAACAGAAGGGAAACAATACCAAATGTTTTTTAAAAGGTCAAGCCATCCATGGAGCATTAATAAGTGATACGCTAACATAACTCAAAACAACAAATTACTAAGAAGAGTAATTGTAGCTAAACAATGTCATATGGACACGATCAAACAAACAAACAAGATGACAAGAGCCCATTTAAAAGGTATAATTGAACAACACACTGCCAGGTGGCGAAAAATCAATAATATTTAAATTTATGTTTCAGTGATATATTTATCCGCAGTGGTTTTAAACCCAAAATGAATTCACTCCACAATAGTTTCATAGTTAGGTTTCAAGAAAATATTTTAAGCTCACTGCCAAAATTTATAACAGATATATTATTGCCAAAATATAATGCCAAAAAGATAAAGTATTTAGGTCAAAAGGGAATTTAGAAAAAAAACTCCCAGATTGCATCTGCTTCAGATAGCGTCGCTTACCTCGTTAAAGTCATTGATATTATGAGTACTAACATAGATTAAACATGGCAATACATGTATATTTGTAACACATATTACAAATGTTTATGCTCCCTTTTCTATTATTTATTTAAAAACCCGTTAAGATGGCGGGCCACATGTTGTAGGTTGGACCACTTTGTTTTAAAATATAGCTTTTATAATGTTTTGAAGTACTATTATAAGTTTTTTATTGCACTTTTATACCTTTTAAATGTTGAAGGAATTGGATAGGTTTCAACTTTTGTTTTTTTATGAACATTTCATAATATGGACTTCTAGAATTTGACTAAAAATAGGTATATGTAGGACAGGTATTTATTATTTTGATTGATGAGAATTATATTATTAGATTACCATAAAGTTCCTTTTTTTGATCATATTTGTATATATGTCATAGCTTTTAATACCCAATTAAGTAATAACTTAATAATCAACATTCTTTATGTTAGGATCTCTCAAAGCAACATAAACCATTTAGCCTCGTCCACTATTTCAAATAAAATATTTAAAAAGTTAATCAACTAAACAATGCTGAGTCTACCAACTTTCAATCCCAGATAAAGTGGTTAGCTCAACTGATATGTTTGTTTCTTATTTTAGATTTCCCCATGACAAACAGTTGCTTGACGCCAAAGTTCCAGTGCATGGATGATCTCTGTATTGAAAGATGGCAAGTGTGCGACATCACCAGAGACTGTTTGACAGGGGAAGATGAAGAACAGGAGTGTAGTAAGTACTAGATTCTGACACATCCATCTCTCGATTTAGGTCATGACTGTGGCCTTCAAATAGATGCATAAATCAAACATAATTCTACCACCAAAAATAAAATGGAGAAATATTAAAGGTAGAGGTGCTTACAAAATTATTAATTCTTCTATTTCATATGCTGTGTTTTCTTTTAATTTGCATTTATTAATAGGAACATGCAAAACTCGCATTTGCGATAACACAATTCAGCTTGAAAAGACACGGACCAGGAAGAATTAGTTAAGGGTCATTCTCTGTTAAGTGATCCACACTTTGAACCTTACCCTCTTACATTTTTTTTTTCAAATTTGGCTCACTTAATGTTGGATGTAACTTATCAGATACTTTCTAAATACATAATGGGTTGACACAAGGAGAAGCATTTTCTCCATTACATTTTAATCTAACCTTAGAGTATGCTACTAGGGTAATGCGAGAGAGTAGGGAAGGGTTGACATGAAACGGTAAAATGTAGCTCTTAGGTTACACAGATTTAGCATTGTTGGGGAATAGTAAGGCTGCTTTTGCATGAAGGAATTCTATTGAAGGCTTGTAAGGACATAGGTTTAGAAGTGAACACTGAAAATACTAGATATATGATCACACAGAGAATACAGATTGAGGACGATAATTTAGCTGGTTGTTCTCTTTGGGTGTGAAACGTGATCTCTTACCTCACATGATGCTAACAAATTGCCCAGGAAGATATTTGGTCCATAAAGGGATGAGGATACTAGAGAGTGGAAGAGGTTACATAATGATTAGTTACATATCCAGTATTCATCACAAGACATTGTTAACAGTAGCGTCCTGTGACCAACATTCTTAGGCAAAGGGGTGCCCCCAAGCTTAAAAGGGGAGGTCCTGGAATTTAAAAAAAAATGCTTCAAGAAGCTTTTTGAAGGTTTCTTTTCTATGATAGTTGTGGCTTTGAGTGTCCTTCTGGTCTGTGATTTACATTATTGTGCTATTACTTACTATATACATTTACTTATAAACTTTCGTTTGTTAGCTTTCATTGATACACACATCAAAACAAAAGCACCCGCTACAATAAACTCCACAAAACTTTAAAGCGCTGTACACATGACACAACTTCTTGTACAAAAAGTTGTGCAAGAAATTGTACAATATCTTGGTCACATGGATTGCATACAAATTTTAGCCAGTGATTGTTCACACAGCATTTGTGATAGCATACAATATTTTAAAGAAAACATGGCGTTTTTGCCCTTTTTATGGAAAAATAATGATTGCATGATTTGGAAAATATTGGTTTTTAATGTAAATAATTTCTTATTCATTCCTAAATATTATGAAACAAAAAAAATATATAATTTTTTTTAATTTTTACATTTTTTAAAAAACAGTTGAAAACCTTTATATCTAGGGTTTAACCTCCTTTATTTATAATTATTTGTTTGTTTTCAAGCATTTAGCTGTTTTTCTTACAATCACTTTAAAAAAAAACTGTCCAGCAGACGAAGATTTCGTGTTTACAACTCAAAAGTTGTACAAATGGCTGATATAGGATGCGTTCTATTTCCTGAAATTGTATACAATAAGTTGTTAAAAGAAGATCTTGTACAAGTTTTGGTGTTAACATGACGCCATCTTCAGGCTGCAACTTCTTGTACAACTTTATGTACAAGAAGTTGTGTCGCATGAACTGGGCTTAAAGATGTGTAGACACGGGGTCAGTACCTTGACAATATTAATTTCCCCTTTCATGCCATACCATGCCTCTATGTTTTGAAAGGGGAATAGAGGGGTAGTGACTTCGGTTCTAGTCGCCACCTTTTAGGCAAGAGAAGTCGTAGCTTGGCTGCTTGCATTTTTACCTGATATCCGCAGCTCTTACCCTTCTCTCCCCTCCAAAATCTATGACGTCACAAATAAGAACTACGAGAGCTAGAGCAATGGGATGAAAGTCGGACAGCCACCATTAGATGGACTAGTGCATGCCTTGCATGCATGTTACAGTCACTGCCATGTATGGGATCTTTTTTTTCAAACCCACTGATGCTTGAATAACAATTAAATTATTACCAGGAGAATCTTTTTGCAAACGTTAAATAAAGAAATTACATATCTTCAATCTGATGCGATACCACTGATTGTTAGGATAATCAAGTATACTAGATTACATTGGGTAGGGTATGCAGCATGAATGGGAGATTCCAGAACCTTGTACAGGGTACTGACTGGCAAACCCAACTAGAAGAGCCCACTGGGAAGATCTAGTCGCAGATGGGAGGATAACATTAAAATGAATCTGAAGGAGATAGGTTGTAATGAGGTAGACTAGCTCAAGATAGGGATAGATGGCGTACTTTTGTAATTGCAGCAATTAACTTTTGAGTTCATAATGCCATAGATTAAGTAAGTAGTGTAACTCGAGAAATATTTAAAAAAATCCAAATCTGTTTTGTTATAAATGATAAGTTTTTTTAATTAAATGTTATATTTTACATTTAAAATAACACAAACCTAAGTTTTTTCACACTGTTTCATTAATTTTAATATCATTTTATTCAATCTGAAACAATATTCTAAACATAATTAAAAGTACTTGTTTTTCGTTTTGGAATGTTATCGCTAATGAGTAATAAAGTGCATACTTTAATACTTTTTAATACAGGCATCGTATTTGCTTTAAAAAGAGAAAACACATGTAATTTTTTATATATAATATTTTATTTTATGATTATTTTATCGTATTTCAAAATATTTAACCGAATAAAATATTTTTATCTATTGCATGGGCGCACTATTGTAAATAACTTATTTCCGTCATGATTAATCACATGGTTTAAATTCGTTGGTCACCAATTTAGAGCAATATTTGTTAGGTCTTTTGTGTAAATGCTGTCAATATATAAAAATTTTTTAAAGTGGAATAAAACAATAAATAAGCTTTGTGCTCGACCTCAAATAGATATAAATAATATTGGCCTAAATTACTGTGGCTAACTATTACATTCATACATTACCATATGTTTTCATTACAACTATCCAAAGTGACAGATGTCAGCTGTTAGTGTAGGGATACATTAGGGACTATTTCTAGTAACTTTAGAGCTGTCATCCAAATAAACTAGGGTGTTGAATGTACTTTTTATGTTAAGTTGCGTATTTGTAATGATGTGGATACTCAGAATGTGATTCTCTCAACAGAAAAGGTCCCCAGCACTGGTCGTTGTGATTTCCAAGATGGATGGTGTGGCTGGCACAATATTCTACTCGATAACTTGCAATGGGAACTGCACAGCGGCGAAACTCCAAATGATCGCACAGGACCAAGCTTTGATCACACATATAAAAACGCCTCTGGTTAGTTTTGTTTAATACTTACACCGATATTGCAAAATTAGAACAACTAATGCAAAAGTGTGTATCTGGTAAGTAGTTTGGCAACAGCATTCATTTAGTTTGAATTAGCTGACAAATTACACATTCAGTTGATTTACCACTTCTTTGGTTCTACCTGACAGCTATCAGAAGTTAGCAGATGCTAGCAGTAATGCCAACATTGTCTGAAAGTCACTTTTGTCAACATATTTGAAAATAATTATTATTTGCTAAGTATTAATATTATTATCATCACTAAAAAATATTATCAAACACTTTCAACAATACTTCTCTAAGGATTACAGTAGAATTGTATTTTCCATAATCAAATTTAAGAAAAAATAGTCTAATAAATCCATTCTAGTTTTTCTTTTAACTTTTGTGGCAATTGCAGGTTAAATAGAGCGTGAAATTATACATTTAATGGTATTATATTCAGTTATTTATATTTTTATAACTGGCCTCACATATTTCTAACATAAATAAATGGTTTGTGATAATAAAGAGGAAAAGACATACAAAATGCGTGTGGAATAATATAAAGTTTAAATTTTGTAAACACGAGTATTAATACCATTCACCATCCAACTGGCAACAATGTCGTCTATATCACCAACTGCCAGCGGTACTTTCTATTCATTGGCTATATTTGTTTCTTGCATCCAAGACCACTTTTAACGCGCTCTTGCTTTTAATAATTAATTTGAATTAAACAGCAAACGCAAGCTTCAAAACTATAACAACAACCAGACGGTTATTCTCATAACCAAAATCTAACAATTTTAAATAAACATTGTTAAAGTGAATTATCCTATAAAACATAATTAATAAAGCCATGTGGGTGTGTCCACAATATTTTATAGTTGAGTATTTAGGCGTATCTAAGTTACTGTTAATAATTTTACTATAAATTTTAATAATACAGTGTCTTTTTTTGAATATTAGTTCAGTGTGTGAGTGTATTATCTTTGGAAAATAAACGTTTTTTAGTGATCTTTAATTAATTATTTTTCCATTATAATATTGAAGTGTGTGATAAAAAAAATAGCGAATGTTTCTCAGTGATCTATATACATCATTCGAAAATTCAAGTCTTGTATCAAGATTATAAAATATATCTTTTAACCCCAAGATCGTGTTGTGTTGACCCATTTCATCTCACAATCACCCTACCATTACACATTAGCGTAAGTGTGTACAACCTGAATGGGTTGATGATGATGATAATAAATAACTATAATAACAATAATAACAATAACAATAATAACAACAATAACAACAATAATAACAATAACAATCATAATAACAACAATAACAATCATAATAACAACAATAACAATCATAATAACAACAATAACAATCATAATAATAACAACAATAGTAATAACAATAACAACAACAACAACAATAATATTAAACAACCACTAGGCTAAACCTCAAGTTTTATAATTTTTATAGTATTTGAAGAAACTCTGTGAAGTGTAATGAAAAATATTAGCGAGTCTCTCAGTGTTCATTAAATAAATACTAGACTAAGACTTCAAGTGATAAGTTATGGTAGTCTTATAAGAGACTTAGTTAACTGTTTAAGTAGTGAATCTAAAATAGATTTAAAAAAAATTAGGATAGCTTTTTATTTGTCAGTAGGCCCTAGAGATATGATGATGTGGAAGGGTTTCCTGTACCCCATTGGAAAAACACTTAAAGTTACAAGCCAGTTCATAACAAATATGACTTATTTGTAATAATAGTGTTAAAAAGGTTTATGACACTGTCTTTTTTTTCTCTGTGTAATACAACCCGTTCAGATTTTTCCCATTTATAATGTTGATAATACTACTACTACTACTACTACTACTACTACTACTAACAAATAATTATTTAAAAACTAAGAAAATATTTGATTAGTAAAAATAATTTAATGATAATAATAGAAACTAATATGGGATTAAATGCTAGAATTTTAAATATTGTAGAAAAAATTAATAACTAATACTAGGCCTAACATCAACATATCAAGATCAACACTAAATACAAACTAAAAAATAAATAAAACTGTCATATATGTTTCTTGTATAGACCTAAATTTTGACTGTCAAATTGACAGCTGCTAAACATATGTTTTTTCAGATCACACGGTTTGGCGTAGGGATACATAATTTAGTCTGACAACTTTTCATAGCTGTCATTCAGCACCAAAAAATCCATAAACCAACTATAAACACTGGAATCAAACCCCAGACTTTTGGTGCCAAATCCCTACCCTTGTGCTATCCAGTAATTGACCCGTGCTCAAGTTTATTCTTCGCTTATAATTTAAGGCTGAGTCTGTGATGGACATGTGGAATTGTCAGTTATATATGAGCAACTTAGTGTATCACGAGGTATCGGATACCACATCCATCTGTGACTTGAGAGGGCTGTAACGCTGACAAGTATACAAGATTGTAATTTTAAAGTGATATTCATTAACAGCATTTAATGTTAATAATGCTCAATTTGACACCCTCAGGCATTTTTGGCCACACAGATAATGTGCCAGTAATTTGGAAGACTGGGTTCACTTCTAACCTTAATGCACTAAAGGCTAGTTATCACTTACACTGTGATATCCAATATTTATTGGTGCATTTATTTTAAATTAATTTCCATTATTCTGTTTCCTTAAAAATTAAATATGTTTGTAACTTTTAACTAATATTGTCATTAATACTTTACTTCTCATATATTAGAACTATGTTCCTGCTATTTAGGGCTGCCTTAATCACATGTGCTACTACCATGCATCTTAAATTAGATTATTATACTCGATCCTGGAAATTACCTTTCCACAAACAAATTATTTTACTAGCCTATATTTTTACTTACTTGCCTCTTACAGGTAGAGGAAATATTGTGATTGTCAAAAAAAATTGAACTCTAGATTTTGATGAAACTTGACGTTTCATGACCCCGCGAAGCCGAAAAAGTGGTTTTTGAATTTCCGTCCGTCTGTCTGTACCTCCAACTAGAGCCTAAACTATTTTACTAATCGGGCTAAAACTTGGTATCTAGGGTTTTCATAGAGTTTCCCCAAGGGTTTTTTGGAATTGGATAGCTAACCCTAAAATTAAGGGTAGTTTACTTTAGGGCAAAAAGAGAAAAAGTCAATTTTCTCAAAATCGGCTATAACAATTTTGATTAAATTTCATTTCAAAACATTTATAAATATTTCCAACAAAATGGCTACTCTCAATATTTCGGCATAATGACTTTAAGGGCTCCGGTCTGATGAGTAAATTCTAATTTTTTATCATATCTCTGAAACTATTTGAGATATAAAATTACAAATATGTAGATCTATTCATAATACAAATATTTTATTTGAATCATATTTTTATAAAACCAATAACTTTCAAGCTATATGCAAATATACATACATATATATATATATATATATANACACTAAAGGTAAAAAATAGCGACCGCAAAAAAATTCTAACCTGAAATGTTGATGGATGTCGACGTCTCATGAACCCCCAAACCCTAAAAAGTGGTCTCTACAATGCCGTCTGTCTGCTTGTCTGTTTAAACTTAAAATTAAGAGTATTTTAATAAAGGGCGAAAAGAGAAAAACAGATTTTCTCAAAATCGGCTCTAACGATTTTGATTAAAAATTTGTATCCAGGAGTTGATTAAGATTATAAATAAACTGTTTATTTTCATTTTCCCATGAAAATGACTTTTAGGGTACTTTACAGAAGCAGACATTTTCTTATCTCTGCAACTATTTGAAATACTAAATAACTTATCATTGCAAAATTGTAGTACTATTAAAAATTAAAAACTTTTATATGAAATATATTTTTTATAAAACCAACAATTTCTGAGATATTGGCAAATATATTAATACCATTTTGTGAGCTTTAGTTGTAAAAAGATACTACTTAAGTTTTAACGCAATAATTCTCCAATGCCATAGAGTAATTAAATAATAAGTCTCTCAAAAAGTTTATGTTATTTTTCCTTAAACCCCTTAGGAGAAATGTTTGTACAAAAATGATCTATCTCCATTTTAGACTCAATAATCAATATTTACATTTTTTATTGGTCAAAATCTATAAATGAGGAATTTAACAGCAATGCGATGACCTGAAGATGTGCAACACCTAATAAAATTTCGAAAATTTTAACCAGAAGTCAAAATTTCAATACCAAGAGTTGACCCTTGTGGACCCAATATTGATCTTTTTTATTGGTCCAAACATACAAATGAGTACCTTAATCCTTTAAAATTAAATTATAAAATTTAAAACTGGGACTCAAAAAAAAAAAATGTTTTACTTAAATATAGTGCAATTTATGCTTGGGTTTGCTAGTGTATATTATTTTACATGTATTACGAGTTTTGAGTAAATACCTTCATTTTTAAATAATAAAGTAAGTCCGTGCAGAGTTCCGTACCATTTATTTCTTTTCCCTTTACTGAGACCCTCAGACCATCACATACATTTTTTTTTATTGCCACCCGCCTCGGTGGCGTAGTTGGCTAACGCGCTAGTCGTGTTGAGCTCGACCGCCGAGGACGGGAAGTTCGAGGCTTGAATCTCGGTCGGGTGAACTGGGGGGGGGGTTTCCTGAATGGTTTTCCACTCTCCCTCCACGAAAATGCGGGTTCACTTCCTCTAAATTCAACCTTCCCAATTCCTGATCCATTAGCGTAATTAGTACTTAAGCGTATAACCCGAATGGGTAGTAAGACGCGGTGCTAAATATTATATATATTATTATATTTTTTATTGCCAATCTATTTTATTTGAATTCAGATAACTAATATAATAATTTTGATTTAGTATGTAAAAATTAAAAAGATTTTCCTAAAACAATAATTTTTATTCAGCACCTTAGCTGATTCAGTAGAGTATCTATTGAAATAAGGTTTCTGGGTTCAATCCTTCCCACCTCCCCCTATCCCCATAGTGGAAACATACATCATACATCATATGTGAAATTGGTGGTTCCCCCTTCATATTGATACATTCATGGCTGGGGCTAATCAAAATCATAACAAAAACTTTCATTGAAAGTCCAACCTGCTCATATAGTAAGCGATTAAACATCTACTAAGAATTTTGATTCTAATGTCTATTAGCAACTAAATAAGATTTGTGATCCCTACTTTTAAAGACGTCAATTGTCTCGTCATCAGTACCCATGTGATAGATTTATCTGTTCCCTGAGTTTCAGAGTATGCTTGCTCTCAACCTGTGTGTCCAGGCTTTGACACTTGTTTCAATTTAAAACCCAAAAACAGAAAGATTGTTCTTCTTAAACATATATTACGATATGCCACTGATCAACATTCTTATAAGAATTTTTTTTTCCCAGGGGTCTATGCATATGTGTTGATGGCAAAAAAAGGGCGTCAGATGGGGGATGAAGCCAAACTTAGAAGTGCCCTGTTCAACCCTCCGCCCCCATGTCACAGTAACATATCTTCACCGTTCTACAATAGCTGCTCGGTGAGTTTTATTTTGTTTTTATTGTTTGATACATTTATTGATTTTACATATGCTTAGCAAGTGGGAAAGAGTACCTACTCTAGATATGTAATTTTGATGTAAAATGGCATGAAACAGAACATTGCAGATAAATAATAGACTAACCTATATATTGTGTCACATAATCTTCGTGATACTACAAAATTGTAAATGTAATAGTTAAACTTCTAACTTAATCTGTAATCTAAAAATACTTCCTACAGTTAGAAATCATATGTATTATGGTCTCAAAACAATCCACAAATAATTTTTCACGTGCAATGTCTTTGATAGTTTTCTTTAAAATAAAAAAGGGTAAAATATTTAATGAAATAGGTATAGTAAATAGATGATTTTTAAAAACTCATTATTTTGCATTTATCTTACTCTTATTCAAACATAAACAATTTTAAGGATAAATATCCTACAAACAATTTTTTTCTAATAAAAAATGTAGTGTAGCTTAAAATATAAAACTAGCTGAATATTTTAAACATATAAATACAATCCTAAAAAAATTGTACATAAGATTTTGTTTTATTTTTAAAAACGCAGGAAATGCCGCGTTTCACCGCATAATTGTCGGAAGATTTTATGCCTAGTTTTTATGAAAAAAATTGGGTTGCGACCATTATGTAAAGCTTTAAATAATTATCACAAAATAATTGAAAAATAAAGTTTCACACGTTAGTGTATCACTAGCTTAGCTTGCGCAGGAAGGTGTTAGTCCTACCATATCATGTGACTTGTGTTTGGTGGTGTCACATGTTTGCCCACTCCTCAATACAATCCATGCAACTCGGCTCTCAGAAATATACCTACTGACAATCTGCCTAAGCTAATAATTATAGGCTCGCAGTGCGGGAGAAGACAACTGAGTATCCAAGGTCAACAGTTATAGATCTTTAGTGGTGTGTGATAACGGGAGAGTGAGGAGGAAGTAGCTTGCCTCTGTTTACCATTTAAATTGCCGTGATGAACAGCACTCTACCGTGTGAAAATTATACAATGAAATTTTATAAACAAGTTTTTGGGCTGATAAAACAGGGTGCGACGATAATGTGGTGGCAACAATTCTGTGGTGAAATACGATGTGGATGGGAACATATATTTCTGTACCGTCTTACAAATAAAACAAAATATACGTCATAAAACAAAAAGAGGTTTTCATTAGAAATATATTTTATAAAGGATTTAGAAATTGTTGATGAAATCATGACAAAATCACATCAGAACTAACAAACAGTATGAAAAAATTTCTCTTCATTATTTTACCAGATCTAGTAAAACCATTCTGTGACCACCAAGGTATATATCTTTCTTTCCATGTTTTCTCTTTTCATAGAAATTTACTTTTGGAGTATTTTCATACTCCCATTTATATTTTCAGCCCTTGGGCACTTCATTTACTTTAGGGCCCCTCATATTTTCAGATTTTAAAATCCTTAAATATATTTGAAATTTGAGAACATTTAAGATTCAAGATTTTTTTATTTTCAAATTTCTAGTCTGAATTAATTTTTGAGCTATTATGACACATAAATAATCATAGGACAAACCTAAAAACCAGACTGCGAGCAATTAATTTACCACTTAATGCATACAAAATCAGAATTAAAAAAATAAAGAATCATACTTAATGGGAAGACACTCATGCTTGTCACGTTTTCCAAGATTTAGATTGTAATTCTAGAGTTGAATTAGTAAAATGATTCGGCCCCTCTCTAATATGGTACATTCCTCCTAGATCCGGTTCCACTACCATCAGTATGGACCGCACAGTGGATCTTTGGCCCTGCATCAAGTGGAGGTTTCAACTAAGGAGAAGGATAAGCGCGTGTCACAGCTCTTCTGGAGCTTTGGAGACAAAGGAGACCAATGGCATCGCCACGTGGTTGTTTTGCCGAGGACTACCCACAGGTTCAACACTCATTATAATAATGTTATATTCATAATAACAACTTACATTTTGATGTTATACTAGTGTCAAATTACCATCACTATCATCAAGATTGTCTAGTCTAGTTTTCCGGAGATTGCGAGGTCAGGGTTTGAATCCTGGCATCGTGTAATAAAGTTGTTAAAAAATATTTTCCACTCTCCGTCCATAAAAGTGTGGTTACATGTCTTCTTCATTCCTATTCCATTATTGTAAATATGTGGTAACCCTGACTGTATTGAAATAAAATATTAAGTTTTCTTAATTTTCTTATTTTATATTAGAGAATATTAAATTTAGTGGAGAAAAGTGGATAAAAGAAAGGCTCTTAAAAAACAAGATATACACAATATACTTTTTGTGGTAAAAAGAGAAACACAATTCACACTTCACACTGCTGTCACTAGGGAAAAAAATAATGGTTTCATCTCTGTCCAGTGGTAGCAGTGTGAGGTGCTGGTGTTTTTTTTATTGATGTAACCACCAACTTTTTTATTACGTTGGATGTATCCAAAATATTTTGTCCCTTTAATAATTCTTTTGTCCCTTTAATAATTCTTTTGTCTGATAAAATTGAAACTTGTCAAAATTGAACGGTAGTAAAAAATTTTAAAGCATTAGTAAAAATTAAAAAATAATGTTTGGCCGCTTTAGTTACAATAGGAACACCTGTTTCAAATTTCTAATCCTAGTTAATGTAAAATTGTGAATATTCTTTGCTTATAAATAAGTTACTTAGCCCAATATTATCTTTCTTTCTATATATTTTAAATGCTTTGAAATTTAAAACGGCTTTAAAGTATTAATTAAAAAAACAGAGGTTAAAAAAAAGTTGCTTTAGTGAATAAAACCAGCAAACATCTTTAAAAAATATTTATTTATATTTACCCTCCTGTACAAAATTTTACAATAATTTTATTCACCACCATCAACTTTTTCCAGCCTGTTGCTGTGTCAGTTTAGTAAAATGCTTTTATCTTCCTCTATCCTTCCAGCTTTATGTGCTTCCATTCTTCTCCTCTCACTCTCAAACTTGTTGTTATCTGCTCCTCCCACCTCTTTCTTGGCCTCCTTTGAGGTATCTTTTCGAAATACTTCATATCTATCATCCTACATGAGTTTCTTCTTTCATTCCTTTTCCATCCTCATTGCTAGAGACATCAAAATATTGTATGACATGTTTTACTAACTTTTAATTAGCACATTATGATTGATATTAAAATGACTTTAAGGTTCATTGAAGCTTTTTTGAATGTACTCTACACATTCAAAATAAAATAAAATTGAATATTTTTGCAAATTTATTAGGACTACTGTTACGCCCTCTCTTTTACCTCGTAGTTTAAGGCCACCGTAAACAACATAACGAGTATAGAGGGGCATAAGCTATGTGAAACATAAAATAAATAAATAAGGAAATAAGCAGAGATTTTAAAGTAAATAGTCATTTAATAAGCAAGTATTTTCAACAACATCAACATTGTGGCCTCGACAATCCTAGCAGCGAAAGTATTTGCGAACATAGATTATAGGAAAACATTCTTTGGTAATACACCCTAACCATTATTATTACTTATTAATAATGGTTTAGTAAAAGAAAACCTAAGTTTTACTATGGAAAATTTTCTTGTTACAACATTAAGAACTGGATTAATACCAATGATAAATGATAACTGCATTTCAAGCTATTCACACAAGATATATGCAAACGAAAATCTGACTATTCATGAAACCAATTAAATATATAATATGATTCTACACAGAATAAAGTTCATTACGTAAAGTCTCTCAACAATAATATTTAAATAGTCCAATAAACAACGTCAACTCCTTTAGTTGACACATCCAATATTTTAGTTTCAAAAATATATAATAACATAAGACATGTTCTCATTACCGAGTCAATTGTTGCTATTTCTCCTCGATAGAGATGAGTCCACATTTTCACGCGATGCTGGTGAAAATCCACGTGGACGACGGCAGGAGCAGTGGTTGTTGGCAGCGATAGAGATAGAGCACAAGCGTTCAGTTAGGCGAGACATTATATGTCTTCTTATTCACGACGCAGTATAGTGTTGCACTTCTATATAGATATAGTCTATCCATTGCCTTCGGTAGTCGCACTTCGGACCGTATGACCACCAGTGCCGGTCATCAGTGAACATAACAGTTTAAATGCACATTCAGATCTAATTACGTGAATACGGAATAATTCTCGTACTGAATCAATCCCGTCGACTCTGGACTCTTCACGTACATAATTATATAGCGAACCGAACATTTAAAGAACATTTAACTGCTAATTCTTCTTTACTTTTACTCGTACAGCACAATGACCACACGGGTCACATGTAGAACTCCGACTAATCTTTTACAATAATGGACATAGGTTATATACAGTGCTAGTTGCGTATCACAAAAGGGGGGGTGGTAACCTTCCAGTTGGCCGGTGACGTTGTTGGGCAGGTGGAAGTCTCGCCATCTCTTGGGAATTCAGCATGCAGGTCTATGATTGGATGAACCGCTCGGTCCAACGGATTTGGTGTCTTGATTTTCAAATCCTCCCCGGACGATTGGCTTGCTACGTATAGTGGTCTGTAGTTAGCCCCGGCGAGGTCAGGTGACGTCATCTTGTCTTGATAGAATTATTATCATGAATTTGCGCCCGCTAGTATCCAACTAGACGGTCAGATGTAAGCATCAATTGCGGGTACTCTCGGTACCTTTGCCCCACTCGCCGAATTAGGACGTTTATTTAACTTGCGAGCAATCTTCGTGTCTCGGACAGCAGATCCAGGTGGTAAGTAATAGAATGGAATTATTATTTGAAATTGAATTGTGGTTGTTGAAGGAGTATAGGGCAGAAAGAGACGTATTAATTAAAGAACTGTATTAGGACTGGATTTACAATAGTGAAGATTACTATTGTTTTGTGGCTATTCTTCGTAGTTTCTTGGAGCGGGTAGTAAGATTGATCAGGTGGAAATAGCTGAGGTGGGTAAATGTAACATAACAATGTTACACTACTTGGTCTTTTGTCTTTTTTGTGCGAATAATGGTCAACTATGTTGATTTTAATTAGTATTAGCGCTATACAAACTATACACATTTTTACTTAGTAGCAGACAACATTGTGTTTTGCCTGAAGTTGCCAGAAAAAATATTACCAAGTGCACTATCAATATTTTCTTCTTAATATTCCTATAACAAATCAAAATTACCAGCCCAGAAAAAATATTACCCTCTAACTAAGACCAATAGGCGTTTTTTCGAGGTTGACCTGGTATCAATGTTAACGAAATGTTTATGACCACGATGATATCAAAGCTCTGGTTGGTAACGTTTTCTTTGACCAGACTAAACAGTATGGTTACGGCCAATGAACCAAGATTTTGTGCGCCAATTTCAAAACAGCACTTATTATGTTAGATTTATACGAGAATAACTTTGAAGTCAATGAATTTTATGTTTTTGTAAATTAAAATGGACAGCAATTACTAGCTAGAAATACATGACAGTAAATAGGTACTTAAAAACTGTTTAGTTAAAAGATCTAGAGCTACTTAATATTACATATTTACTTCATGTTTTCTTAAGGTTATTTTTGAGAAGATGTGTTTAGCTTGATATATTGTGTATTAAGACTAGTCGAAATAAGCACCATTCTAACTAAGAATAAAATAAATAGCTCATTTTCTGTCAATTTGCAGTACATGTAGCAGGATTACATACATTCACCTAACAGATGTTAGATATACCCCACCCCAACTGACATTTTTGTTTAAGAAAAACATCTCAAAATCGTTTTTGCGCTTCACCTGGTTCAAAACCATTTGATCATAAACCCTCGATACCAAGACGTAACCAAGTCAATTGTGAAAACTTGCCCATTTGTAAAGAATAGGTAAAATGTGTGTTTGGTCCGGCTTTTATGACAGTCAAATTGTGATCAAAGGTAAATATTTAAAATTTATCCTCTTCCCCCCTTTTTAAATAGTTGCCATAGCATATTTAAGTTTATTATTTTATTATTTTCTATTTTTATTATTTGTGCTTTCCCTGGCGCGCACCTAGCTGAGCTATTTGCATTGCCCTAGCAGCCATTTTTCTAATCATATACACTTACCTGACACATATTTTTGCTACTAATTTATTTTCTCATTTATTACTTTATTCATGGTCATATTATATACATTGAACTGGTAGCTCATTCTATCAGCTTCAATATGAAGTATTCAGACTTGCTAAAAGTTTAATGGTTCATTGATAGTTGGCATTAAAATAACTTTGAAACATCGAATTGCACCCATGCCAGGGAATGTTTGGGAAAACAAAGGTGTTGTTCAACGCCCGCATCAGGGAAGAGATTAAGAATTTAACTAACAAAAAAACTGATTTTATTTAAAAATTTATGTTTGTTGTTTTACATATTTTCCTTTGTAATATTGTAAAAAAATAAACCAAATGATAGGGATCAGTGATCAGCAAGATCAGCGACAAATGATTGTCAAATGATCGTCATCGGCCTTGTCGGAAAAAGGCTGATCAGCCCAGCCCTAATTAAAGTGTTCGTGATTTCTTATTAGTCAAGTCAAGGTGACAAAGAAAAATGATGGAAATGAAGTATGTAGTAAAAAAATATTGATCTGACACCTTCGATTAGTCGGTAGCATGTCTGTCTACTGAGCTAAGGGTCCCGGGTTTGATTCCTGGCATGCCTGAAAAATTTATCATTGGTGAAATGTGGGCCTACCCTTTCACAGTTAGGAATTAAGGGCCTGGCTGTTGTGCCTGTCCTAGCCTTAAGATATATTATAAGTCCTATGTAGCTACGACAGGCCTAGCAAGCCGGTAGTGGAAAAAATATGGCTTTAATAAAAAAAACTGACCCAGGTCACAGGCTGGAAACTGTAATGAATGTAAAGTAAAGGAAAAAGATCACAAGGGAGGCCAAGAAAGAGATTGGAGGAGCAGATAACTGCATGTGTGAAAGTGAGAGAAGAAGAATATAAGAAATCAAAGGATGAAGAATTGTGGAATGAGCGAGGAAGAAGGAGGAATTTTAATAAATTGATCTGGCCACAGGATGTAAACAGTTGATGATGATGATGATGATTTTGATAGGGGTTTTTTCATTTATTTTTTGACAATTCTATAATTTTTACTTATAGAGCAAAACTTATTTTAATTTTAAAAATACATAAAATATTGCTTCATTACAAACATAGAGTTAAATTTTATTCCCATGGTCACAGTTCTTGAATATAATTACGTCACGAGCATAGTGGCATTAGATGACACACTTTTTAAATGAGAGAAAAACTTGTCGTTAATTAATTGATTAATTAATTGATAATTATCTAAGTCTTATCTTAAGGGACAAAAACATCAGATAAGACTTAGATAATTATCAAACTAAATTAAACCTTTATGGAAACTTTTTGAACACTGAATGACTGAATGTTACAATTCAAATCTCTCATTAATTCTGTATAACTTATTTTAAATTGTAGTTTCAAATGGTCCCAAAGTCCAACCTCTTTCATAACTAGTTCGTTACTGTCACAATTGTTAAAATTTACTTTTATTTTAAATAACTGAAACTAATAGTATATTATGTTATGTTATTAGTTTAATCCTATTCGACTGATATTACATATTATATTTAACTTTACAACTAGTTTGTTACTGTTATAATTGTTTGACTTTTATTTTCATTTTAATTAAGTGGTCAATTTTTATTGTATTTATGTCATGTTATTAGTTTTTAATTATTTGACTCATATTACAGCATTCGTTGTAAATGTAAATAGTTAATACCTTGATTCCTGTAAGGTTTAATCATAATGTAAATTATACGCAATAGTTCATTTATTAATTATCTCATTCGAACCATACTTTCATAAATTATAAAAGATAATATCTAAGTCTTGACTTATAATACTTTATAGTTAATAACTAATAAAAAATAATGTCAGGACAATACTTTTAATACAAACTTGATTTTTTCCCATATTTTTCTCTCTTATTCAGATACTACTTGCAGTTTAATAATGTTAGGACAATACTTTTAATACAAACTTGATTTTTTTCCATATTTTTCACTCTTATTCAGATACTACTTGCAGTTTGAGGCTAGAAGAGGTTTCTCCACAAAAGGTGATGTGGCTGTCGACGACATTTCACTTAGTCCGGAATGTTTTGGTATCGGTGAGTATTTATTTTGAAAGACTTTTGGGTCATCAAAATAATTAAATATGGAAACATTATGTCATGGTTAATGCACCGTAACAGATAATCACTAAAAAGAATATGCAAATATTGCATTTCTATAATATTTTGACATTATATTATACTTAGCTAGGTTTAAATTAGGACAAATAGCTAGCCCGCTTACCTGAGTAATTCAGATGTAAAAAATTGTTTAGATAAATTACTAAAAACATATGAACACATTTTTAAATACTAACTTTCACTAGTATGGGTAGTGTCTCGTGACAAAAAGAGCAAACTATTTTTTTTTTCTTCTTTGGAATGCAAGTTTTACTGACAAACTAAGAACAACAATTAACTCCTTTTACCTGAAAAATCTGTCTGTGGTAGGGAAAGTTTGTCTTTAAAAATGTGTTTATTAGTGTTTTATCTAAACAATTTCTACTCCAGTATCACTAAGGTAGGTGTGTTGGCTATCCCTCCTAATCTAAACCATGATTTAGCCTAATTATTTATTCCAAATAATCATATTCTACTTATAAAATTTGATTTCAGGCATACCACCAGAGATACTGAATGGCTACAATTACACATTATATGAAGGTGGGTAGTAAATTAACTTTATATAAAAACCTAAAGTGTACCATGCATAATTAATTGATATGTCATGCTCAATACCTCTACATTCTCGGTTTTTATTGCTATCAAAATAATTTGGGATTGATATTAATAATATGATGACTTTTAATAACCTGATGGCTTGTCCTCAAATACCAGTAAGGCCAGGCTCACACAGGATGATACAAAACATTTTGAAACAGGATGAAATGAAACATTTTGTGTAATTATATCTCATTGTGTGCCATTCCTCTTTGACTCCATGCTTTCAAATGAGCTACTGCACACTGGTTGACACAAGTCGGAACAGAAGCGATGACATACAAAGATACACAGTTAAACACGTTGAAACAAAGAATGGATCTGTCTTCCATACTCTCATGTTTCATTTGTTTTGTGAAAGATACGCTACTGTGCAGGCGCAAAGACCTCTGTTCACATGACATTTTGAATTGTGGTGATCATTCCTGATTCGTTTATGCTTTGTTACTTTTTAAACTTATTAGGGGTGTACCAATGCGGATACCGATGAATCGTTATTGGGTGATTATTAGTACATCGGTAATTAATCGTGATCAGCAATTATTATGTCGATTAATCATTTTTTTAAAGTAGAATTTAAATCAAAATTTTCTAGGTAGGAGTTTAGGGATCAAATATATACACACACTGCATCTGGGTTGCGGGCTATGCAAAGATTGCATAGCCAGATAAAGAAATATGAGTTCATACCGTTGATAAAACTAACATTCTAGTTCCAACTTTCGCCGGTTATGCATAAACTATCTTTTTGTATACATACAATGTTTTTGTATTAATTACATTAACTGTTATTATTCTCTTAAGCATATTTCTCAATAGTTATTAAAAAATAATCGATAATCGAGATTAATTGATGTAAATAATCGTAACATGAACAATTATTTTTAAACAATCGGTTTTACTGAATCGGCACACCTCTCAAACTTACTAAAGTAAAGTTAGTGAAATGATAGAATACTGTCATAGTGGATATTGATCTAGACCATTCCTGCAAACACATTGGGATGAAACGTGTTTGTAAAAGATAATAACCTGCTTCGGTGGCCGCATTGTCTAAGGCGTCACACTCACAATATACTGGACTGCCGATGAGGAGAAGATCAGGATTCAAATCTCGGTCAGGTGTACTAAAGTTTTTTTTACCTAAATAGTTTTCCACTCTCACTACATGCAAATGAAGGTACACTTCCTCGAAATTCAACCTTCCCCATCCCTAACCCATTCATGTAATTAGTACATAGGTGCATAACCCAAACAGGTAATTAGATGCGGTCAAAAGAACAACAACACACACATACATATATATGAATGAAACCATTTTAGAAAATTTTTAAAAATACAATAGAATTGAAATATAGATTATTTTTAAATTATAAAACAATTTCACTGTTCCCACTTTTAATGTTGTCAAGAGTAGAATGCAAAAACCACACTTTGACATGATTTCTGGTTCAATAGTACTGGAACATCTAATATCTCAGTTAATCAGCTTAAAAAGGGCTTTTAATTGAAATATCCAGGTTTTTGGTCCTTGCTCAGGTACATTAAAAAAATATTAAAAACTATTTTTTCTGTTTGTTTTAGAACCATCGATAGTCAGAGATCCACATAAGGATTTTAACAAAACATGTAAGTAACACTGTGATATTTTTGGTAAAATAAAAAATATTAAAGTGATCTGAATATTTACCAGAGTTTGTGGTTTTCATTGAAAAAATGAAGTATTTTTACAAACATACAAAATGTTCAAAGTTATGCATAACTCTATAATTTAACATTGTCGTAAAGTTCTGGTGTTTTTTAGACATATGCAAAGCAGGTTTTTTTTATTTAGAATTGAACTTTGAATTGAAGCAAATATTATTCGTGAATTTCGAATAGCTATCAAATCGAACATATCCTAGTTAAAAATGCTACAATTATGATGTTAAATAGAAAGGTTACATATTATAAAAAAAAATTAGATTAGTTTTGGACCGAAGTTATAAGCTATCTATTCACTCTGTTCAAGCAACAATAGTTCACTTTGTCAAAGTTAAGCAGTAAAGAGTACTACTATCTGTTGTGGTGACTATTAACTATTTCAATATACTATATATATCATTTTCAGTGGAAGCATTGCAACTATTTGGGGCTGGGGATCGTACTACTCTAGTACTATAGCATGAGTCAAAATCTGGATTATATGTTTGAGCATCAAGTGCTACAGGTTTGTCAGGGTTGTTGTGATTGGTGTCAAAACATTGACCATTCATTCGTTGTCTGGGTGTTCCTGTGGTGAGGCCAATGTATTTAGTAATGCAGTATTTGCATTCTCGCTAGTGTTTAAGATTTTCTGTGGAGCAGTCATAGGGGCCTTTCATGGGGTATTCCATTTGTGTGCCTCATAGCTCTGCATATATGTTAAAAAAGTTGTTGAAAATGAGCTGATGTTACATTTTTACACTTTTTTTTTCCTATTAATAAACTCAAACTATATAATTAAGGAAAAAGAGCCCTGATGGAATCTTTTGACTTTATTTTGGCATGAATAATATTTTGAAATAACGCGTTGTAGAATTAAAATTGTGTTAGCTCTTCATTCGTTAGAGCAAAACATCTGCACTGCAATATCAATTCGGAGTTGAATTTAAATATTTTAAAGATTTAAATCGGATTCAAAATTTTAAATTCAAATAAATCCTAGATTTGCATTAGATGGAACATTTGAATAATTTAACTTTGCATAGAAACTAACATTGATTTTTTATTAAAATACAATAAATAATTTTATCATAACATTATATTCAAGCCATGTGACCAATATTTATATTTTATTTTATTTTAATAGAATATGGTTTAGATATTGTTTTTATGATTTCTTTTGTTATTTAACTAGATTTAAAAGAAATACAATCTAGCTTAAAATTTTATATAGAAATTATTTAAAAATAAATCATGTTTAAATATTCTGATTCAAAAAATGTTTATTATAAAATATTTGACATTGAATTGATTCAAGTTAGTAAGCAAAGATATTTATCAAATTCAAAATTTAAAATCTTTGATTTACATAGGCTTAAAATGTAACTCTATTTAATCCAAACAGTGTTTACAGGGATACATTCAAACTGTACAAATGTTGTATATTTGTTTAGTGTAAAAACTTATAATTTTAATTTGTTTAAAGAGAACATGTTGAATTTAAATCTGTTTCAAGACTACATGTTGAGCAGTTGTGGGATGGAAGGTCGTGAAGGACCGACCACAGAAAACTGTTCACTAGCGTACAACAACACCAGCACTGAAGTAACCATAGTGGACACCCCTGAAGGAGTCAGAATGCAAAGATGGGTTGTTCCAGACAGTGGATACTACACGTAAGACACCATTGTCGACATTTTATTTTTGTACATCACACATACCCCATTTAATCAGGGCTGCGAAGTCATTACGCCAAGCCTCCGACTCCAATCCTGACTCCTCTAGTTTTCTACTGTCCGACTCCAACTTCGACTCCAGCTCCTACAGAAATGGCTAAACTATATTAATTAGTACTAACAAATTTACTGCAATGAAAGAAAAAATAGCACCAAACGACTATTTTAAATTAAACGTTGAAAAAATTATAGACAGGGACTGATGTACCCCAAAAATTTCATAATTATGTGTTTTGTTGTGTTTTTAGTTGTGAACTTTGAGGCCTTAAGTCGTCTGGTACGTGTGTAGGCATTACCCTTCTATCCTCTTTTCATTGTTTAATTTAAAATTTACTGCAGTAGAATTCTACAATACAGATAACTTCATGGGAAGCTTCTTTGGCATTGTGAATTATTTATATTTGTATAAATTTATCGATTCAAATTACAAGTATTAATTCAAAAAAATAAAAAATGTATAAAATTAAAATAATATTTTTCCTCGACTCCGACTCCTCTCAAAATTGCTTCCAATTCTGGCTTTTACTTCGACTTAACAGCCCTGCATTTAACTCCAATATCAGATGATATTAAAACTAATCTAACTTTGAATTTTAAATATATATATACATGTAGATCATTGTTATAGCTAGTTTACAATTATAATATTATTTGAAACGCAAAGATTGAACACTTACAGTCCAATTTTCATAGGAATAACCTTATCTGACATCTAGAAAATTTACTAGATCTCCTTTTACTTATTCATAAGTCAAGTCATATTACCTGAGATGTACACTCCATTTACTCTGAACGGCAGCAAGTTTACCTTGACTGGTTGCACTACATGGTGAATCTGTGGAGACAAGACTGCTACCATTTAGGGTAAATAGAGAGGGTATGTAATACACTTTTGCACACATGTGTACATGATACAGTCTTGCTCCAAGCTATTGGTGAGATACAATTTTATGCCATTTCTATCTAGGTATATCACCCTACCCCTTTATTTTCAACAACCAGTTTGCTGACTGACAACATTCCAATGGCCATCTGTACACTACCTTCTTAGCTAGGGATGGGACCCTCAAATCCTTAAGGATGTTTGAGATTTGAGGATTCAAGAAAATATTATATTTGAGACTCAAATATTTAAAAGCTATATTATTTACCAATTGAAATTTGTTTTAAAATTTTAAAGACTGCCTATTGGTGGTTCAAAATGAACTTAGCTAGAGGACAGACTCAATAACCAGACCCCAGACCAGTAATTTAACACTTAACTCAATACATGAATGGATTATAAGAAAAAATGTTAACATTTACTTACTATTTTTATTATTTTATTATATATCTATTTACTCTGAGAGTCATGAATTTTTTTTATGTTTCGGATTCGAGATTCAGGATTTGAAAGTAAAATGAAGATTCGGATCCGTAAAATAGTAGTTTCAACTCAACTCTACTTTTTTTAAGCACTGCGTCTTACTACTTGTTTGAGCTATGTACTAATTACACTAATGTACTAAGGATTAAGGAGGTTGGATTTAGAGGAAGTGTATGCACATTTGCATGGAGGGAGAGTGGAAAACCATTTAGGGAAAACCACCCTCAGTACACCTAACAGGGATTAAACCCAAATCTCCTTCTCATCAGTATATTCTACTGCAAAAGTGATGCCTTAGATCATGCAGCCACCGAATCTGATAACTCTACTATTTATGGGTTTTTCCTTGCCACTCCCTCCTATGGCAAACTTCAAATTCCTGAGCCTGCACAGCTTTCAAGGTGAAATCAGAGTTTTTATTAAAGTCTTAAGCTTAAGTAACAAAAGATAGTGTATCGCTTTAAACAAACATTTTACAACTGATGAAGTGGTCTGTGCCAGTGAAAGTTTGAAGAATGAGTTGTGGTTGTGTAACCTTTCCACTATATTTTCAAGATCGGTGAACCTCCACGAAGATAATCTGGGCTCCTTTTCTATCAACTATCAATCATTTATATTGAAATAGTTGTATTTCATGTAATGATTTGTTGAAATTTTTAGTAAAAAGGACCAGATATTTAAGAACCTATATTGTATAAATCGGTGTTCCACAAAATGTGGTATGCATACCCCTAGGAACATGTGTAGGGTTTCAGGGCGTATACAACATACCACTTAATTTTATTAAACGACCCGCCTCGGTGACGTAGTTGGCTAACGCGCCAGTTGTGTTGAGTCAGACCACCGAGGACGGGGAGATCGAGGTTCGAATCTCGGTCGGGTGAACTGGGGGTGGTTTTTCCTAAACGGTTTTCCACTCTCCCTCCACGCAAATGCGGGTTCACTTCCTCTAACTTCAACCTTCCCAATTCCTAATACATTAGTGTAATTAGTACTTAAGCGTATAACCCGAACGGGTATTAAGACGTGGTGCTAAATAATAATAATAATAATAATAATAATAATAATAATAATTTATTAAACAAAACATGTTTTTGTATCATATCGATAACCTAATTAACGCAGAATATGATACAATCGCTTGGACTTTTATACCCCTTTCTTCCCCTCTTCACTGCTTTGTTTATCTTATCACTTAAAATTTATTTATTTATTTTAACCTCTTCGGTGGCTGCATGATCTAAGGTGTTTTGCAATAAACTAGACTGTCTATGAAGGGGAATTTGTGGTGTGGTGGTTAGGTGTACTGAGGGTGGTTTATCCAAAATGGTTTTCCACTCTCCCTCCACGTAAATTTAGGTATTCATCCTCTAAATTCATCCTTCCTCATCCCTAACAAATTAGAGTAATTATTACCTAGGCTTATAACCCAAACAGATAGTAAGACGCAATATTAAAATATATATATATTAAAAAGAAATCACCTTTTACACTTTGGTAAATAGATGGTATTTGTTTTTTGTTTTTCCCCTTTTTTTAATGAAGGACTGTAAGGGGTCCGCTTCGTAGCCCATGACCCAAAAAGGGGTACACGACTGACAAAATATTGGCATATACTGGTAAAAATTAACCCAAGATTTACAAATCTTTAACACATTATTAATTTCTACTATTTTGTTCTACATATTCACAATGTAGAATAATTGCTAAAGGCGCTAGTGGTGGAAAGGGAGCCAACTATGAGCACGGATCGAGTCATGGAGCAGTTATCCGAGCGATAGCAGAGCTCTACAAGGGACAATATATTTTAGCTCTCGTGGGACAGCACGGCACAGATTCCTGCAAAAAGGTAAAGTAATCTATAAGTGAAAGCATATCTTCTTGATTTCCTTATTATTAGGGATAGACGGGAATTACATTTTTATTGCTGGCCAAGAACGGGGCAGGAAATGAGTCAACATTTCGAGATCAGAATGTGATCAAGAAATGGTAAAATGGCACTTAAGAATATTTCTAGACTAAAAATATGTATTGATTTTTAAACTATTATGGTAAGACTTGTAAAAGCTTTGACAGTATCAAACATAATATAAATAATAAAATAATATAATATCCTAAAAACATAATTAATATAGATAGGGTGGTGCAAATAGTACTTTATATAGAATCAAATAGTAAAATTTTGAAAATGATGTTTTATATTTAAGAGTGCAAAAAATAAATAATTTACTCTTCTTAAATATCCTCTAGGTTTGAAGCCCCTTAAATATTATTTAGATTTGATATCCTTTAAATGTTATCTGGGTTTATTAACCCTTAAATATTCCCTATGTTTGAAACCACTTAAAACTTCTCTCTGTTTGAGGCCCCTAAGATGCTCTCAGGAATTGACACTTCTTAATGGTTGTTTAGTTTCACACCCACTGTTTGCTAGTCAATTCTGCTAACAACAGACAGGCTGAGCTGATCCACTCATAAATAGTTGATCTCGCTTGGCAAGCTACTTCCTCCCCACCTCATTTCCATACTCCAAAATATATTAGAGGTGAATATATATCTCTCTCTCTTATTCTATAAATCTTTCAATCTTTCTTGCCTCCTGAACCTAACAATAACTGTTAATAGACAGAGCACAATGTGTCATGTGCTTCCTAACTTGTTTCTCTGTTTAAATTCCCCACCCCCCTCCCACCTCCCCACAATCTTGCTACACACAAAGAAGATAACTGTCAGATATTAACAGTGAACAGTGATGTGCCAGCACTACTTGCTGGAACAATAAGTGCATTGTTTCCTGCCAGAAACTTGATAAATTACCTATCTAAAGGTGGGGTGCTAGTGAGAGTGAGCTTAGGGCAGTATTTTATAAGTTTTTATAGCATAAACATTTTTTTTGGCCAAAATAAATCGAATATTTCTTCTATAGAAATATAGGGTTTAGTTTTTTGCACATGCTAATCTCAACAGTTCTTGAATATCAGTCAAGAGTGTACTGGAATTTAATGACAACTTTTTACTCTTTATTTAAAAAGGTTTGTCACCAAATGCTGCTATGCCCATGACATATATTCAAGAATTGTTGAGATTAGCACGTGCAGAAAACTAAACTATATGTTTCTATAGAAGAAATATTTGATTTATTTTGGCCAAAAGATGGTTATGATATAAAAACTGCCAGATTAATGCACTAAACTGTGCTCACTAGCACCCCATCTTAAGTATAAAATTATTATCATATTCAAACTTAGGTTGTATCAAACATTTTTAGTGAAAAGCTAGTGTTTAATAGTACAACCCATTGGGAAAAAAAACAACTTTAAGTAATATAAACAGTCTAGATCAGCAGTTCCCATACTTTTTGAATTTCAAAGCATCTTTCAGGAGATAAATTCGTCATGGAGCACTATTGGTGTTCTGATGCCAAAGGCATGTATGTGCATTTTTCGCCGTGTTTACTTAACTGCATTTTTAAAGTTGTTAGTCGATTTTTTATCGCATAGCAAAAAGCACAAATTATTTTTCTAGTTCTAAATAGCTTAAATTTTGATCTAAACTTAATTTTTCCATTGAAAGTCCATGAAATTTGGTACTTTAACTATTGTTTTCTCAAAACATCAATTTGGCATATATGTACATCTTTGGCATAAGGGCGACACTATTTTCAGCTAACACCTACATAGGTACTAAACTAAATGACAGCAGTATTCAAGAGGGAAGCAAATTTTTAAGCATTTGGACAAGTTAAACAGCAAGTTTTATTTAATTCGAAGTTCTCACAGAGCTGGAACCTTCAAGTCTCTCTGTCTGGGTTTGCCGTGTGCAGTATTTGTGCTTTGCCCACGTTCTCGATGTTTTGCATGGTTCCAAGAAGTTGTGGATGGGCAAAGCTGACTGAGGTGATGTATGACATGCACTTTGGCTTTATGATACTATCTATTTACACTGCTTCACAGTACGCTGCAGGAGCTTAATAATTTCTACTCAATACCTATACACAGTTCATAGCTGCACAAATTCACAGTTTTGAGATCTTGTCACATTTATTTTTTCTTTCCAATCTCTTCGCGGAGCACATGGAGATTGAATATAAATTTTAGATCAACTTTTGTTTTGAAATAAAATAAAGTTGCTCTTAAATTTAGTTGTATGCTTGAAAATTGCAATTTTTTTTTTAGAAAAGGTTTAAATTAAAGCTCTGTGAGTAAGCTTATTTCAAGCTTTTTAATAAATAGCTACGTTATTATATTTGTTAATCATGGTTATAGCCGCATCTAAATATAATTATCTTTAATTAAAGAAAAATGGCGCCAAACGGCTGTATTAAATTAAACATTGAATGGAGGATATAAGGACAAGGCCTACACACTTACCAGAAAACTGTAGACCTCATAGTTCATAATTTAAACACAATAAAATACATAATAAGGTAACTAACTATCAGGGTACATCACTCCCCTTCGTCTTACATAATTATGTGTCTTGTTGTGTTTTAATTATGAATTTTGAGGTCTACAATTTTCTGGTAAGTGTGTACGCCTTGTCCTTATATCCTCCTTTCAATGTTTGTATAGAAATTACTGACTTGGAAGGAAAAGAAAAGTTATCTTGAGACCAGGGGTGAGCCTGGATTTGGTTATATATTGGTGAGCAAGTTCCTACCTACTAAGCTGGGAAGCATTGCAACTATTGGGGAGGTCTCGTATTAATCTAGTACTATAGCATGAGTCAAAATCTGGATTATATGTTTGGGCATCAAGTGCTACATGTTTGTCAGGGTTGTTGTGATTGGTGTCAAAACGATGACCATTCATTCGTTGTCTGAGTGTTCCTGTGGTGAGGCCAATGTATTCAGTAATGCGGTATTTGCATTCTCGCTAGTGTTTAAGATTTTCTGTGGAGCAGTCAAAGTAGTGGCCTTTCATGGGGTATTCCATTTGTGTGAGTCTGCGGTTGAATGAGATCAGAGGGTAGAGGTGTTTTACATGGAGGATGGCTGTTTTGGAAATGGAGGTATTGTCGATGGTCGGTAGCTTTGGTGTTTGTTTCCCTCATTAAGGTCCAGTTCCAGATCTTATAGTATGACATGGTGTTGTGAAATGTTCCATGTGAATCTGAAGATGATATGGGTATCTAACATGGTCAACAATCACAAAAAATCTTTTCAACATTGCTCTAAAAGGTTTTCCAAATGTACATTTGTGAAAAAATCAAAGTATTCAGGTTTTAAATTGAACTTGAGCTTGTTGAACTGTTACAGCAAATGTCTTCTAAGGAGCAATCGCCATGCACCCCAATAAGAACAGTTACACCCAAAGAGACGACCAGTTTGATCCGAGAACTGTCCAAACTGGAAATTTTAGATGGGGGCGGTGGTGGTGGAGGGGCCACTTTTGTATTCTTGGTGAGTTCAATGAATTAACATCTTTAATGGTGTGAAGATCTTCCGTTTTTGTGTTACAAGTACCAGGGAAGTTTTATGTAAAACATGTTGGGTTGGCAACACGAAGAGCATCGGTGTGTTCTTTAGATACATTGTATAGTGTATAGTAGTTTTATCAGTGAGTGGAACAATGTTGTTACTTTAAGGCTATTAAATAACTCATAATATGACTCGAAAATGAGGCACTTGGGGGATATTACCTATAGTATGAATTAATATGTATGAAATAAAGTGCACTGAGCAAAAACAATTTGTAATAAATATAATTTTGTTTGTTATATTGTATGACTTAAATTATATACAATTAAATATGTATTTTGAAAACGGTTGTAACATCGAGGACATTCATGGCTGATTCACACAAGCCAAGTGGGTTTAGTCTGACAGCAAATGTGAGTACACATTGTTGCAAACTAAAGCATAACTTTGTGAAATTTATATGTTAGCTGTATATCTCTGTTTTTATCTTTAAAATAACTTCTTAGTTTCTTTGCTAGATTTCAGTGGTGGAAATATCTTTACAACCACTAGCATATATTTTTACATACATTATTGATTAATCTCCATAGAAAGATACGGTTGGATCGCAAAGTTCGATTTTCATTTTCATCAATATAGCTTGGATTTAAATGTATATAGAAAAGTTTCTTTTTCACTAAATATTAATTTTTTATTTATTCAGAAAATTTGAATACTAGGTAAAAGAAATATATATTTTTCTTCAGATGAAAAATCTAATGGTGTTTATTATATTTATATTGTTTTTCTTGTAATCTTTGAAAGTTGAGGTATTTATTTATTTTATAATTTTAATCTATCTGTGATTGGAATGTCAGAACGTAACAGTTGGATTATTATCCTCCTTTAACTTTATTTGATAAACTAGGTACTTAACTAAAGTTTAAAGATGGAAAAAAAAGTAAGCATTTTTGACAAAGAAAAATTATTTGAAAGCAAACTTTTTTTCATAAGTCTTATAAAAATAGGAAAATCTTGATGAAAACCTTATCGAGATAGTTGTGATTTATTTCAAATGCTATAAAACCATTTTTATGATAACATTTATTTATATTTGAGCATTCTGAATTATTTTTTTTAGATGAAATTTCAAAGATTTCTTAACCACATTGTCTGGTCTCCACTGGAGTCTCGGGAGTATTTTTGTTTCTCTACTTGACTCGCGCTATAATCAAATGTTTTAATCTACGTTACAATGTTTAGACGAACAAGGAGAGTAATCTGATGCCGCTGATGATTGCTGCCGGAGGTGGAGGCTTGGGGCACAACACCCTACCAGAGAACAAGGTGCAACATGCCCATGAACCCAATCCCAACCTTCCACCTGTGTCCGGGGTGGAGCATGGGAACAACTCGGCAGGTGAGAACAGTTTGATTAGCGTGGTATTACGACTGGGATTTCTTTTACATTACCACATTGTGCTGGACAATATCTTAATAAAATTAAATTAATAAAATAATAGTATTAATGTGCTTATATTAATACTCAACTGTTAAAACAATTATCAAATTGTTAAAATTATAATTACCACACTTTTCTCTTGTAAAATCAATGAAAGTGAGGCGCTTTGTTAAAATAAAGCCTCATGACCCAAACTTACAAAAATGTACAAATTAAACTGTTGACTATTTTAATAATGGATTGGTGTTTTATCACATAGAAAGTGGAATTGATAATATTCACAATTATGAATCATAGATTCAAATTTTTACTAACACCCATTGAATCTGAATCTGGGATTCATTTATATTCAAAATTTCGAATTGAATCCGAATTTTTCTAATATTAAGATTTATTATATTTGGAGGAATGTACAGGAAAACTGGATAGAAACAATTTTTTTAAGCTCCCCGTCCTACTTCCCATTCAGGTTATACGCCTGAAAAAAACATTTAAAAGGTAACAAATACAATATGGCTTTTTTACAATGAGAAGTAGAACACAGTTCACACTTTACGTTGCTGCCATTGAACAAAAAAGTAATGGCTGCCTCTTGAAGAAAATTTATCGGTACTGCCCAATCCCTTGACCCAGATTTCATTCTATTGGAACTCCAGGACGTAATGTGAAACGCGCAACACAACTTCCCAAAATAATAAACAAAAATAAACATGAAAGGGGAAAAAAGTAAATTGGTAAAGAATGATAGGACACTATAGATAGAAACATTTAAAAGGGCAAACACAGGAAATGGGCATTGGATCCGAATATATAAAACATAATTATTTATCTTTAAGATAAACCTCTTTTAGATTTTTGAAGTATTTTGTTATATTTGAAAAAAGGGACAGGATAGGTGGATAAAAGCAATTATAGCATTAAGAGTCGAAATTTTAAATTGAATCCGAATCTTGGTAAGATTTTAATTCAATATCAACATTTCAAAGATTTGCACATACTTCTTTGAAATATATATATACTGTTTTTATGAATAATGTTTATATTTATGTTTCCTTCATAAATACTTAGTTATAAATCTAAGAATTTAGCTGGTTTCGGGAAATGTTTCATTGGAATCTGAATAAAAAGTGAATTTTCTTTCTGTAAACATTATAAATATACCATATCTGAGCCTCGACCTACATAATGGTTTTAAGAGTTCATATTGCAAGTATCTAACTCCCTTAAAAAATTATACCCCACATTTTAAACAGTCAATTAAAATAACCTAAGTAACCTTGAACCATAACTAAGGTGATCAGACATCCCATTTTAGGTGGGACAGTCTTGCTTTGGAGGGAAATAAATTACATTTTTCTGAAGCCATGAATAAATTAAATGAATGTATATTATGTCATGTGGAAACAACAGTTTCAAATATTTATTCAAAGGTTTGTTGGAATAATATTCTTTTGTGTGTAGGCCGTCTACGCTATCTGGACAGTTAAAAATGTTGACATGCCCTCCCTTGCTTCTCGATCTCTTTGCTCCCAACACTTATCAACTTCACCAATGATTTGGAGTTATTCGGTCAGCTTCATGAACATTCTCTTTAGTGGCCTGCTCATGTATCACTTTGCAATATTTCTCATATCTCAATATTCATTAATGCTGTGTTCTGTGTTTTTGTGTTTGACTGTAATCCAGTGTGTAGTAAACACTGCAATGTCTTAGCGCACTTGTAGGTTAAGTTGTAAACTGGAAAAGGCTGTTTCATTCATCAAAAAACTAAAAGAGATTCTTGTATAATTTACATGTTTATTATTTTATATCTTAATTCCTGGAGTTCATGATGGCCTGAAAACGCCACTCTCAAGGCCTATTTTTTTAAATGTTTACAACCCCTCCCCATCCCTGGCGGTATTCCATAGACCATACGTCCATACCATACTGTAGAGTGTGACGTCACACTCTACGTATCACCCGCGCTGTTGAGCTGTGTGCTTGTCGTGTGTGGCGCTAGAGGGCAGGTCGGCCACCTTCCTCTCTGGCCTCCGCGCGGCGGGACGTGAGTTCAACTCGCATCGAGTATTCGCTAGGACTCACTTCTATATGAGAGAGGTTCAATGAGTTCAATTTGGACGCACAATCCAGTATCGTTCACCTTTTTTGGACAAGTGAGGTTTAAGTAGGTGTAGTGTGACTCAGGATGTGTCGTTATTCACTTAAACAACAGAGCTTTCAAATATTACTAAATAATTTAAGACTTTCATATTAAATAAAGTTGATCAACAAAACACATGTCAGGTTGTTAATATGTTTCACGCTTCCAAAACCAACAAGCTACGAGTTAAAAGTGAAATTAGAATCAAGTTAACCAACTACTCCAATAAAGTAACAAGAAAAGTTACATGGCAATAGAGTAGAAAAGTTACAATACCTCCTCTAGACTCCCTGGTATGGACACCTAACCAGAATCCAACACAACCCCCAAAATGTTCCAAAAATGACCCGATTTCACAACTAAGAAATGTGGTCACCTTAGCCATAGTCCAGTGTGTGTTCTACTCTCTTCTGCCGAGGAAGAGGCCTGCGGTGTCCTGAAAATACGTGATTTGTTGTGTTTTGAATATAAATATGTAGACCTACATTGTTCTGTTAAGTTTTAATGTCATGATTCTGACCACTTCCAACATTCACTCTCAGGTGGTGGCGGCGGATTCCACAGGAATGGGAATGCGACTGTAAGGGAAATATCGGGTAAAGCTCTGATGGAAGGCTCCCACGGTGGCAAGGCATGTTACTTCAGCACCAATGGGATGGGAGATGGTGGTTTTGGTGGAGGAGGGGGTGGCTGCAATGCTGGGGGCGGAGGAGGAGGATCCACAGGTTAGTAACTAATTGCTGCTGCTCATTTGACATTCTGTTTTAGGTGGCTATGCTTTATCTTTCCCAAATATAAATATAAAGGTCAAACACAATATGGCTTAATTTTGCAAGTATTATCGGGGTTTCCCCTTGTTCCTCCACCTGTTTTCACCTCTACAGAGGTTTTCCCAAAAAAGCTATACATGTCAAACTTTTATAAGTTTTTCTTAGCACTGAATTTCACTATCCGTTCAGGTTGTACGCACATGTACTAATTTCGCAAATGTGTTAGGGATGAGGAAGGCTGAATTGAGAGGAAGTGCACCTAAATTTGTGTGGAGTGAGAGTGGACAACCATTTAGGGTAAGAAGAAAAAAACTCAGTACACCCGACCAAGATTCAAACCTCAATATCCCTGTCATTGGCAGTACAGTCTATTGTGAGAGCTATAAATTAATGTTTGTAGCAAAAGGTAACTGGGAAATTTTTCTAATCTGTAAAATTTCTTTTTCTTTTTGAACTTGAAAAGCAATTTTATATTGTATTATAGAATAATGATAGAAATAAAAACATCAAATGCTGAACTATTGCTATCAGTCCACACACTATATTTGCTATTTTCAGCATCTTTTTATTTAAATCAAAAATTTTTTAACTATTAAATTTTTTTGAAGGTGCTGTATATTTAATTGAACCATTATCATTTATAACCTTAAGCAGGGTCCGGACTTTGATGACCTATAAAATGTTCTAAAAATTGACTTCAAATGATAGGCACAGTCATGTGAGGAGACTGTAGGAGGAGGGGATACCAATGAAGATGCTGGATATTGAAGGGTGGGGGGTGCAGGAGACCAAGAGGAAGACCAAGGGACAGGTGGTTAAATTGAGCGTGGAGGAGAGAAGAGAAGACTGGGTCATGGTGGAGAAGGAGAGGAAGGGGTGGGAGAGGCTCATGTCTCAAACAGACCCAACCAGTGGCTGGAAACTCTTCTTGATGATGATGATTATGATTTCAAATTTACAAAAAGGAAAACACGCACATTAGCACATAACCACATAGAGTCACACTAGCTACACCAGCTACAAAATGTGTGTTAGTTGGTTCTCAACAATTTCCACCTCAGCATTACCTTAGCAAATGCACTGGTTATTCCCTTTTTCTTTTAACCGTGTACTCAGATACTGCGGTTATGCTGTTTTGTTACCCGTCTGATTACATCATGATGTTGTATATGTGTTCTCCTGCTCTTTATTACATTGCGTGACTCACCATACAGTACTATAATATATATATACAAATATTCAAGATTATTGAAGGTTGAATGATCTAGTTCACACTATTTGTTAGATTAGGGATGTCAAACTCGATTCTTCGATACCTGTTGCTACACATCATTCTTAATAGTATCGAAAAAAATCAATATTCAATCTTAATAGCATGACATAAAATATCTCGATTCCTAAATCTCAAATCCTATACTTCATTGGATACAGGATTGGGTGATTTTCCATTGCGTCCCTTATTAATTTATTTTAAGTCAGATCAAGCATGGTCTTTTTTTTTTCTTTCTCTCTACTCTTTATTTTAGGTTTTTACCAAATACATTACAATACAGTGTATGAAAATAATAGGGTTAGAATATTTTTGATTAATTGTTTTATGCTTTTAAAGAAATTATGTTGTGTTTATTTACATAACTTTATGCAGTAAAATCACCTTGAATGTTTTTTATTGAGAAATTATTTTGTGTTACTTCATTTTAATTTAATAAATCATGTTACTATCATAATATGCAATTCTATAACTTAAGACTATTTCATATTTATATTGATTTATAATGTATATAATTCCTAAAAATCGCAATAATTGAACATACATTGAGTATTTTAACTGTCAATATTTTTATTGGTGAAGCTTCATAATTGTCGAAGCCGGATTTTTTTTTCTTCAAAACTAAGTTGATGCTAACATTTTTTTAAGCCAAGTCACAGTTTCAAAGCTTCATACAACTATAAAAAATAAACACCATATCTTTATCCCTATTTAAAATATAATATGACTATATAGTTCTTGATCTGGGTTCACCCTCTGAAGACATCAACACACAATATACTAATGTTGACATTTTTTTCAGGTGGATCAGCTTGGAATGATTCCATCTCGAATGGTGAAGGTGGATATTCATTTATTGGTTCGATGGTTCTTCTCGGTGAGACCCTGAAACGCCCACATTCGGGCGGAGGCTCCATACACATAATACCCGCCGTGGACAATGGTTGCGGTTGTGATTTTCAGTGTGTGGCTCTCGATGAATATCGACATGACGTGAAGTGCTTGTGTCCTGAAGGATGGTCACTGGACTATGATAATACCACCTGCAGGAGTGAGTTTAGATTTATGTTACTTACTGGGGAATCTTTTAATATACCTACTCATACATTTGACTCAGACTCACTAGAGGGAGAGCACAGGATTAACGGGTGATGGATCATTATAAAAAAAATTTAGATTCAATATTTGGCAATAACTTAATTTCACTTTTAATAATTTTCTGTAACTATTAACATTCTTACAAGTAGTTTAGCCCAACATCACTATAGGAAAAAGCTAAAAACTAGATACAATATAATTAGTTTTAACACCTAATTTAAAACAAATCAAAAAATGTGAAAAAGTTAACCTCTCATTCTTATGGTGTTTTTTTAACATTTCAGATTACAGATTTAAATTAGGAGGGATAGCCACACACTTACCTTGGTGATACTGGAGTATAAATTGTTTAGATAGAACACTAAAAAACACACAAACACATTTTTAAGGACAAGCTTTCACTGTCACAGACAGCTTCATCAGGTCAAGAGAGTAGACTGATGCTCTTGGTTGAACTACAAGGTTGACTGTCTACAGCTGACTGTTTTTCAGTTATATCACTGTATATATTGAATAAATAAATAGATAGAAAAAACAAAAATTGTGTTATATACTGTATTATTATTATTATTATCATCATCATCATCATCATCATCATCATCATCATTATTATTATTATCATTATTATCATTATTATCATTAACATCATCATTATCATTATTATCATCATCATTATCATCATCATCATGATCATCATCATCATCATCGCCATATCTTACTACTCGTTCGGGGTTATACGCATTCACGCTAATGTGTAATGGAAGGGTGATTGTGAGATGAAATGGAGGACCTACAGTTTAACGTGGGATCCGAACCACGGTGACACATTTTTAAGGACAAGCTTTCACTGTCACAGACAGCTTCATCAGGTCAAGAGAGTAGACTGATGCTCTTGGTTGAACTACAAGGTTGACTGTCTACAGCTGACTGTTTTTCAGTTATATCACTGTATATATTGAATAAATAAATAGATAGAAAAAACAAAAATTGTGTTATATACTGTATTATTATTATTATTATCATCATCATCATCATCATCATCATCATCATCATTATTATTATTATCATTATTATCATTATTATCATTAACATCATCATTATCATTATTATCATCATCATTATCATCATCATCATGATCATCATCATCATCATCGCCATATCTTACTACTCGTTCGGGGTTATACGCATTCACGCTAATGTGTAATGGAAGGGTGATTGTGAGATGAAATGGAGGACCTACAGTTTAACGTGGGATCCGAACCACGGTGTAGGCCTGGCATTCCACACATTCACAAGTTGTGATTAATACACATCTTGTCAGAGGTGAATGAAGGGTTTGACAATCAGACAAATCTGTGCCGGGACCGAGGATTGAACCTCGGACCCACAGCACAGAAGTCTTATACCTGCCCCTAGACCGCCAGGTCACCCCCAGACAAACAATTTAACACTAAATTGAATGTATGAATGTTATACTCAATGGATTATAAGAAATAATGTAAACAATTAGTTACTATTTATATATTATATTATTATTATATATTAATTATGTTTCCTCTTATGTTCATAACTACTCTAAGATTTGTATTCTGATTTGAGACTCAGGATTCAAACATAAATTGAGCATTAAGATTTGTAAAATAGTAAATTCAACCCAACTTTACTTTTGGTTCTACATTTCCTCCTTTGTTATGCCGGGATCACGATTAACTTAACGTTCTTTTAAGGTTAACTTAATGTAACTTAACTTAAAGGTTCTTCTCGTGTTTTTAAATGGAATCGATCACGATGCAGTTAACTTAATGTTCACTTGCAGTTAACTTAACATAATAAATATTCTGGGAGGTATTTCATGTTAAGTGAACGTTACATGAAGGGTATCACGCGATCTAACCAGCCAATCATTATACGAGTGACGTCTATAGGGCCATTTAGTAATTCATTTGTTGGTTTTATGACCAAGGATTATTCTTTAGTTTAAGTTCTAGTGATCAGACATTGAAACAAAATAATTAAACTAAAATAGGAAAGCTAAATTTATCAAAAAAAATTAGTAATATATATTTATTATATCTTTTGAAAACTGTAAACATTCACTTTACAAATAGTACAAATCACAGATCAAAACACATAGGTAGGCCTATTCTAGAATGCAGATATTTGGCTCGAGTTGTTATGTTAAGTTACATGAATCATGATCACACATCTGTTTTCTTAAGTTAATTAAACCTTAAGTGAATGCTACGTTAAGTTAAAGTTAAGTTGATCGTGATCCTAGCATTATTAAATCCAACTATTTGGTGCCATTTTATAATTACTCACCTATTAACATGCAACGTTTTTCTTTTATGTCCAGGCGAACCTCCGTCCACACAACAAGATCCCAAGGTCCCGATTTGGGTCTATGTGATTGGAGCAATAGCTTCTGCGGTTCTCTTTTTGTTCCTGGCTTTTATATTCTTCTTTCTCTGTAAGTACTGTAAATAATTATTGTTCGAATAAATAGGTTTGTTTGTATTGCTTGCAATTGTCACACTTTGTGCCACAATGGCATTTGAAAAAGTGAGGCAAGTAGCCAAGAAAATTTAGGCGACGGCAGGATTAGCAGATTGTTGTTTAAAGTTTAACCTGCCATCTGTTTTCCATTGAGTATTTTTTAAATTATAGTATTTCAATATTAAAGCGACACTGTAAATGTCATTGACTGAAAATACCGACCCTCAATCATAGCATATTAATGCTAAAATGGTGGGGTAATGCAAAGAAACCTAATGCTATGTTTTGTTGTGTAATAGATAGTTATAGGTCTAGTATCAGTAAAGGGAGAAAGATTTCTCATCAGACCAATGTAAATATAAATAGGTGTATTTTTTAAACCTTTACCCTATTTCAATTTTATGAAAATTCTGGATATTTGCAAGAAACTTGTGTAATATCTATCACAAAAAGAAAGTAATATTGTTATAGTACTAATTTAATCAAAATAGTTGTAGAATGATATAGTTTGTTTATTTTAATACTTTATTATGTATTATAGTAAATATTCTATATCCATTGTTAAATAAGTTTGTCTAAATTTACCGAACAAAACAATATTACAAAAATTGAAGAAAATTATCTTTTCAAATTATCTGTTGCCCTTTATTGAGGCTGGCTGCTTGTATTACTGTTCTTTGAGTCCACAAGTTACCATCAAAAATGAAAACAATATCTATAAATATACCAGTATAGCTAAAATGCAATAAAAATAGCCCTCAGAAACAAAACATTCACATACCTATAACATTTTAGAAAACATTCTAAATAATGGTGGAAAGTAAGGAGTGGTTATAATTAAAAGTTAAGACTTAGATAAATCGTTCTAGAAATATATATAAAAATTAAATTTATAGATTACACAGTTGCTAAATTGGTAGATGTATCAAGTGAAATTACAAGTCAAAATGTATAATTTATATATACTTCTGGTGAAAAAACATATTGTACGATATGAACATTTATATACAATTATAATGCATCATCAACTAGACCATAAATGAGTTGATGAAAAGTCTAAAATATAGGTAGACACGTTAAAAATATTAATAAAAAAATTTTAAGATACAATATAGTATGGTACAAAACAATGTTTTGGATCCAAATATGTTGTGAAATAAAAGGATAAAATTTAAGGTTAACATCAGCCAAACAAATTTAATGAAGTAATTAAGAAATGTAAAATACTCTAAGTCTTATCTGTGTCTTTGTCCCATTACTCCTTTTTGATATCCAGCACCGGAAAGATGCTGGATTACTTCATTCCGACATGTTTTGGTACTATGGTACCATAATCATATTGAGTTGTGAAAAACACGATGTGTTATTACGACGGCTAGATGTTAACTTTTAATTCACATATGTGCGGTGAACTAAGTTGAAGTGTATAGTGGCTAGTCTTGTTACCTCAGTTACTTTAATTTTAACTTTATTAACAGGAAAACATTATTAAGGGTGTGGGAAACTTTGAGAACTTCAACTTGGCTTAAAATACTCCTCAAATTAGAGTTGAAAAAATCATTTTCACTTTGTAATTATTATGAAGCTTTGCCAATAAAATTATTGACTGCTAAAATACTCATTTTGTTCTATCTTTTGTCCTTTTGTGCTTTTATACAGTACATTACAAATTAATGTTTCTATGACAACAATCTGAAGTAATTAAATATAATTACTTGTGAGAATACATTGCCTTAACAACTTTCCTGAAGAATGTTAAATATTTTTCCAGTAAAACATATAATTTTATCTTAAGCTATTAATATGCATTATATAGTCCCCCCCCCCTCACCCTTCAAAATAAAACAAAACATAATTATGTTAAGTAGGGATGTGCCAAGTCCATTTAAAAAAATTCAAAGCGAAGTTGAATTAAATAAAATGAGATATTCCAGAAGCCAAATCAAAGTGTAAATATTTACAAAAAACTTTAATGCTGGATAAAATTACTAAACTTTCCTTAACTACATAAATATAGGTGTTAAATATAATATATAAAATGGTAAATTCCAAACATAATTAATATATTTCTCTTTAAAATAATAAATTAAGTTATTATCACAAAAGTAATATAATTATTTCACATTTTTCTTACACAAGCTATAATTTGCAATGGTAATAACAGCAGAAAATGTATAAAGATAAACATAAACGTGTATTTTAAGTTTTTAACTTTAAATATTTCTTTTTGGAGGTTTCGTAATTGTCAAATTCAGAATTTCACTCTCTAATAGAAATCAAAGCTAAGGAATATTCAAAGCGAAGTATAAAGATTTTGATGCTTCGCACACACCTACTATTTGCACACCTCTATCTATATTAATATGCTTTTATGATGTTCTTAAAGTATTTTATTATTTATATTACCTTTAATAAAGTTAAAGCTTTTACAAGTCTTATCAAATTAGTTAAAAAATGAATCATCATCAACAACTGTTTCTAGCCTGTGACCAGGTAAGTATAGTAAAATTCTTTCCATCTTCCTCTATCCTTCCGCCTTTAATTTCCTACTTTCTTCTACTCTCACTCGAACACTTTCTGTTAATTGCTTCTCCCATCTCTTTATTGGCCTACCCTTTAGTCTTTTTCCTACACACTTCATTTCTAACATGTTCTTTGGCATCCTCTCTTTTTCCATTCTCATTACATGCCCATACCATCACAATCTTGCTTCCTTTACTATCTCATGTACAGGCTTGGACTGGCCCATCGGCCCTCGGGCCGGTGCGCCCTCAAGTTTCTCGAATTTGCGCCCTCGGCCCAGAATCCCCCTCCTTCTTGGCGAAAAAAAAATTGCAATGATTAAAATAAGAAATTTAAATTTTAAATAAGATTCGAATAATCAAGACAAGGTGGAACCGTGAAGGCGAAATTAAATTTAAGTGAGTACAGATATAGGGGGTGGGGGATGTTCAACAACAAGGGGTGACTGGCGCCTGGCGACAGCAGGAAAGAAGTCACACCTCTTCAATGATCCGTTCGGCCGTGTCACGTGACTGCAATCAGAGTGGTGAAGATCAGCTGTTTAGTTGTTTTCGCACTTTGAGTGATATAGTTTGGTGTTCATTTTATAAGTGTGTAATTTTTTGGCTCCTGCTTAATTTTTCGTTACTGTGGTAAGAATTAAGAAAATTTAAGTTACCAGACAACAAAAACTATTGTTTAGTTAGGAAGTTTTTTTAAATGAGGAGAAACCCGCCTCGGTGGCGTAGTTGGCTAACGCGCTTGCTTCGTGTAGAGCCATACTGCCGAGGACAGGGAGATCGAGGTTCGAATCTCGGTTGGGTGAACTGGGGTG
>CABFWB010001275.1:95747-138183 GCA_902151455.1 Timema bartmani
TAGTAATAACATCAAACGTATTATTATATTTTAAATGGGATTCATAACAGAGGTCTTCCCTTATTATAATTTGGATATGTAAAGTTAAATTCATTTAATAATTTAGAAATTTAAATTTTTTGAAGCTTAGCTTGAAAATGAAAATCTATTTTGAAATGTGAGGGTGTGTTGCTTTGAAGAGACTTGTATTCGGCGCTGATACAAGTCAGGTTTATTCGAGGTGATTGGTGGTTAGATATCTACCCTTCATTTTGTCAGAGACAAAGCCAGTTTGCTCAAGACGGATGTTGTTGAGACAGGACGTATCCGAATAGTCCGAGGATCCTTGCCACGGATATAGTATAATATCTTTTACAATTTGTTCCTTAAATGCTAAATGTTTTGTGAAATAAAACTCACTTATCCCATAAATATTTCTTTATACTGTATTTATTAAAAATAACCTATGAAATTTGGAATATTCAACAATGCCTTGAGTCACACACACAAAAAAAAAAAGAAAAATAATTTTATTTTGTAAGTCCTTACAATAATTAATAATATTTATTATTAATCAATATTATTGGGTTCTACCAGCACTCCCATAGTTATTTTACAACAAAAAGGTAAACATTTTTTTTTGAGTTCGTAATAATATTTTACGCCCTCTGAAAATCCAAAGTCTGCGCCCTTTTAGAGGGCCCAGTCCAACCCTGCTCATGTATACCCTGCACCCCAACTCTTTCCCAGATAACTTAGTTCCTAATCTTGTTTCTCTTAGTGACAACTAACATGCTCCTCGAAAATTCATTCCTATGGCCTCTACTTTCCTAGTCTCTCTTACTTTCAATGTCCATGTTTCTGCTGCATTTGGAACGATGGGTACATGGGTACTTCATCAGCAAAGAATGCCCTGCACAACAATTCCTTACACTTCAAGGCTACTTCTCTTCTTCATACCATGTCTCTTATGCACCTATATAACAACTCTCCCTGCTCTCCTCTTCTCATTATATCCTCTCTGCTTCTATCTTTCTCCTCAATAGCGCTTCCAAAATATTTTACGTTCTGTAATTTTCTCAGCTCTACTCCATCCGACCTTATAGTTTTATTAGGCCTTACCCTCTTCCTTGTCATTACTATCACTTCACACTTCGCCATGCTAAATTTCATTCCACACTCTTTCATTTCCTCATTCCATTAATGTAATTGTTCCTGTACTTCCTCTTCCTTCTTCCTCCATTCCATCAAGTCATCAGCAAACATCATGGCTTTCATTCTTTCCTCCTTGAGTTTTTCTGCCACTTTGTTCATGACCATTTCCATTACCATTACAAATAATAATGGTGAGAGGGCACTCCCCTGCTACACTCCATTTTTTATTTGAAACCACTCCGTCCTTCCATTCTCTATCTTAACACAACCCCTGTTATCCTTATGCATGCTTTCCACTCTCATTACAACTCCTCTTTCCACTTCGGCCTCCTCCATCGCTTTCCAAACTTTATTTCTATCCACACTATCATATGCCTTCTCCACATCCATAAATACCATTACCAAGTCATTCCCATATTGATACCTTCTTCCCATCTGCTGTCGTATGGCAAAGATTAAGTCTATCGAAGACCTCTGTTCCTTATATTTTTGTATCCTAAAATTATTCTAAAACATCTTTTTATAGTTTCTTGTTCTTGTCGGGATCCTGATATTTCACTATTTTCTGTCCCGCAATAAAAATCTCATTCTCGTCCATCCCTAGATTTTTTCGTACCCATATTAATTTTTAACAGCTCAAAATGGCAACGACCATAAATTGAGTATCCTAGCTGTCAATATTCCCATTGGCTTATGCTTGTTCCGAAGCCAGGTCAAAGTTTCGAAGCTTTGCACACCCCTAATGTGAACCTTGATTCGTCTTTTGAGAATATTTCATGTATCTGATCCAACTTTACTTCGAATCAAAAAATTTGATTTCACACACTCCTAAAAATGACACTTTTTAACAAATTGAAATCGAAAAGAAATTAAAATATAAATTACCTATAAAAACATGCGAAAAAGGTAAAAGTGGTTGTGTACTAAGGACCTAGCACCCATGATGTGCTTTCAAGGGGAAAATTAGTTCATTTAATGAATAATAATCAGCTATTGTTTAAAATGGTGAGATAATTTTGCTGAGAAAGAGTTGGTAATACAATTTTTAATAACCTAACATTTCCCAGATTATATTTTTTACTATCGTGACAGATATTATTTTACACTTTCAGTTAAAATTTTAAATTGTTTGGGTTTGGATGAAAAAAGTACTAGTCTATCAACTCATTTTCATAATAAAATATGTATGTATTAAAAATGGTATTTGAACTTTTCATTTGCCCCGATAATATAGGCTTCAATTTGCCTATAATACTAAAAGGTATAAGAATTTCTACTATACATTAACAGCTCACAATTGGTCGACAAATTACACAGCTCACAGATAATATACACTACATTGCCACCAACCAACAAATAATAACGTTATTTGATTTTTAATCTTAGTTAATTTAACAATGCCATAGTTCTATTCAAAACTATGACTTACTTATTTCATAAATTAAGTAAAATGGTGCTAGATGGCTATATTAAATGAAGCATTGAAAGGAAGATGGAAGGGCAAAGCCTATACATAAATTGTGTGCCATAGTCCGGTCTGTGTTTTACTCTCTTCTGCTGAAGAAGGGGGCTGATGTACCACGAAAATTACACAATTATTTGTTTTATTATGTTTTAGATGTGAACTTTGAGGCCTACAATTTTCTCGTAAGAGCGTAGGCCTTGCCTTTTTACCCTCCTTTCAATGTTTGATTATATTTAGTAAATTAATACTTTCCCCCCAGTTTTGGCCTTATTAAAACCAGAAAGTGTCCTGGAATCACACACTAGCGAATAGGTCAACAAAATGAACTAGCCATAAGTTCAATATATAGTACTTTGATTTAAAAGTGTTTACAAGTGCATTTTATTGACATTAGTTAATAGCGGTATTTGTTTTATCTTTTTTTCCACCCAAAGTAACAACATGTCTGATAATTTAGAAAATGAAGTATTTCTCGGGTTAAGGATAGAGACGATATGATACACATTTCAATGTCATAGCTTTTGGAGCTTCAGGGAGAATATAATTGCAAAGGAAATGATTCACAAAGAGAGTAAATAGATACAATTATTTAAATATTTTCAGAACAAAATGTTGATTAATTTCTACACAGCTAGTTTCAATACATACCTCTCTTTTAATTTATTAATGTAAATTTCATTTTTTTAAAAATAATTATGAAAAAATAATAGCTGTTACAGTTCATACGTTTAAACACTAATTCTTATGGTTCTTTTAGGCTAGAAATGTACTGCTTGGAATTTAAATATTTAAATAATTTCTAGTTAATTCATGTTTAGATTAAATCAGTCTTATTTATTATAACAAGAAAGTTTATCTGCCATTGGGGCAGTTTAATTAACATTGTGCACCATAATATTGGAAAGACACTGTTCAGTGGCCACATGGTCTAAGGCGCTACTCTAATAGTGGACTAGACCGCTGATGACAGGGAGATCGAGGTTTGAATCTTGGCTAGGTGTAATTAGGGGGGTTTTTCCAAAATGGTTTACCACTTTCTCTTCACGCAAATGTGGGGTACACTTCCTCTAAATATAACCTTCATAATCCCTAAAACCATCAGCATGGTTAGTATGTAAGTGTTTAACCCGAACGTGTAGTAAGACGCGGTGCAAAAAAAAACTGGTAAGATGTTTCAAAGATGCATTTATAATTATATCATAAAGATTTTTTTAAATTTGTGGACTCAAAGCATTAAATATAGATGTTCATTGTTTTAAATGTGTTTGAATAGAAACATGTTATATTACAAACAGTTATCATTAAATTTTAGTTTTGTATTATTTTATAAATCATGTTTATTTGCAAAACTAATATCATAGATTTAACTATACATTTTTGTGTTGTCTATATTAAATCAAATTCTATATGTATATATGTGTCAACATTAATTAATAACTATTACAAGTAGCTTTTTTTAGAACCTTATCTTATTACCTGTTCAGGTTATAAACAATTACAAATAATTTAAATCCTCTATTTTAGCACAAAGAAAGGTAAATGACACATGTAAACATATACTTAGAATGCAACCAGTAAAGCTCTTTTTGTGAAAAATCTTATATAGGATTTATTTAGGTATTATTTATAACAAATATGATGAAGCTTGTTTTAGTAAAAGTTCCTTTATTTTTATCCTTTTGATTAAATCTGATTTTAATATTGTTTTCTATTTTGTTGGTATAATTTTATTTTATTTATCAATATTCAATTACGTTAACATTTGTTTAGTTGTTTTAAAAATATCATAGCATATTTTAGAATTCATCTCGATAAGAGCTTTTTGTGTATTTTGCCTGTCAAATGAAACTCTCGACGCAACAATAAAATGTCCTGGGCTCTACAAGTTACATTGATTTAACATTTTGGTGCCAGGTTTATATTATAACTCTTATTCATGATACATTTAATTCCCCATTAGCTATAATATATTTCTAAATATCAGTTGTAAGGGTTGGTTCTTGGACACTACTCTTCAAAAGCCGATTTGCAATTTATGTGAGTGTGGACCAATCTTTTCTATGTAGAAATGTACACAGAACTAATTATGTAGTATTTCAAAAAGAATATCTAATGTACACTTGGCATTTATTCATTTTTAGTTTTGTAAAATTTGCATATCATTATTACCACATAGCAATTATTATAGTAATAAGTTAGGAAATTTTCCTGTCAGAATGGGAATATTATTAGTGTAAGAAAAATGTGTAAAATCACATGGAAAAATTTATAAAGAAATTGTCTGCTAGTTGAACTAAATACTTAATGTATTTTTTTTGTAACCAAAATTCTAATAAAATTTGATAGTTGAGAAAGCTTTATTTATTTTTGTGAATACCGATTTTCCAATTGAATCCGTTAAAAACTGGGGAATTGGGTTCCATTTTGTTAGTCATAAAGAATCTAAATGGGTCAGATTTAGCTTATAGCCAAAAATGTATGGCTGATGGACTTAATTTAAATACTTTGTTATATTTGAAAGAAGTTACTGGAAAGGTGGATAGAAAACATATAAAAGGGAATAAACACAATATGGCTTTCACAATGAAAATCAGAACACAGTTTACACTTTACACTGCTGCCACTGGACAAATAGTTAATGGCTGCTTCTTGAAGAAAATCGATCATTACCGCCCAATCCTTTGACCTAGGTTTCACTATATCAAAATTCATCAGGAAGGAGTGTGAAACAGATGAGGCAAAAGTTAAAAAAAGGAAATTGTCAAATAAGGATATCAATTTTATTTTTCTCCCTTAAGTGTTTATTTTTTATTTTTAGACAGTTGTGTTTCACATTTCACACTCCTTCCTGACCAATTCTGATATAATGAAACCTAGATCACAGGGTTTGGCGGTAACGATCAATTTTTTTCAAGAGGCAGCGATTACCACTTTGTCCAGTGGCAGCAACGTAAAGTGTGAGCTGTTTCTCTTCTTTGCATTGTAAAAGCCATATTGTGTTCATTCCCTTTTATATGATTATATCCACCTTCTTACAAATATAACAAAATATTAAGAATCAAAAAGAGGTTTTTCTTAGAGAGATAAAGTATATATACAAACATATTTTCAGTCATTATTCTAGATTAATAAAATTAGGAGAATACACTTCATTTTTAAAAACACCATACCATATTTACTACGGAATAGTATGTTTAGTTTTAGAAAGAAAAATATACTTGGCGTTTTAGTGCACCACATGTTCCGAGTAAAAACTCAGATAGTGCAACATAACTAACATATATGTGTCTACACACTGCATATTGGATGATGAAGACTTCAGTTGAATAGGTTAGTCACTATCCATCCTCTTTGGTTTGACTTTTTTTTTTGCTTTTCAGATTCATAACTGATCGATTCTATTTCACATGTTAAATACTATAAGGGCTCTTTGTGGGCTCGAGTTTCGAGCTTAAGCCCAAACTCAAGTCCTGAATAATCAATTTTGACCATGTTGTGTAAAGTTGTGTTGTATTGTGAATCTGGTAAATATAACTCTTCTCTTTACTTGGCTAGATGTTGTTTGTGTAATGTGGGGAGGGGAGGGGGGAGGAAGAACTCAAAAGATGTCAATGTAAATCACTGACAAACTAGTTGTTGAAAGAATGGAGTAGGATGTCAAGATAAAGTCATAGAAAGGCATTTATTTCCATGTAAAGATCCTAGGTCTCAAATAGCTTAGCACAATAGTGTATTAAGTTAATCTAGTAACTTCACTACGTCTTTAACTTCTTTCTCTCTCTCTCTCTCTGATGCGTCAGACGAGAAGGGATTAGAAGGGGATGGTAGTTTCTGAAGATTCCCCCCAGCCCTATTTTCAGGAATGCTTTTTAATTCTTTATCCAAGTAATATACAATTGAATCATAACTTTTTTTTGTTTATTACTTATCAAAAGTCATCATTTCAAATATCTTAAGAGCTACTTATATTTTTAAAATATGTTGCTTAGTCCGTTTATTAAATTTAAGCTCAAATTTACTGAATACCTGGGGTGTATTGGGAATCTTGCTCAGCTTGAAAAAAAAAAATCTCACTAACCTCTAGTAAAGCCCTGTGAAAAAAATCAATCTTTTATTTTTAGAGATTGACCAGTAAAACCTACTTTCTTTTTTATATTATGATTTTTTCAAATCTTGCACATCTCTACTAACTGTAAAGCCACATATTCACTAGGGAACAATTGTTCCGCAACATTGACCCGCAACATGGAATCTACTTGACGCGTGCTACGTTGCCCGATGTTACTCGGGACAGTCTGCAACATTTTTAAATGACCCATGCCATGTTTCTTGCTCTTAACTGTGAGCGAGCGCATGTGGTTCCTAACAGTCCCTTGTCAGTTGTCACAGAGTATAGATGTTGTATTTCATGTTCCACTACAATATCAGTAGTGTGGTCCAATGACATTGTCTTACATCTAAGTGATTTATATCAGAGCTATCAGTTACTATGGGATACTTCTAACCAAGATTATAAAAACTAATTAAAAAAAAAATTATGCATGGGAATATATTGCAAAAATCTTGAAATTACCAAGAAGGGAATGCATACACTTCGCTCCCATTGACATTTTTACTAAAGGAGGCCATTGACATCCTTCGAAACATTTATCAATTCCTGGCAAACTTCTGGTACAATTCGACTGATAAATGATTTTGAAACGTTAAAAGTACACGACAGTTAAGCACATGAATCTCCAATGACAGGTATCTCAATGTTATGGTAGGTCTGTTGTGGGGGCTAACAGAATACCGAAATGTGGTGTCTTTTTTTGGTTATGGACGGCCCAATGATTTCTAAAAGTATTTCAAACTCAGCTATTATCATCTGAGTAAAATGTACACATGATCTGTCAGACATATGAAGATCACGTAGTAAATTTGAATTATTTTCTCTTTGTAGTAAGTTTCGAACCCACCACCTTTTCTTTCTTTTATGACTTGAAATACTCGTATGAACGAATATGCAACCCGCACAAGATAGACACTCCCTCCTCAGGTAAAATATCTTGGACAACTGACTGGTGTGGCCAATCAAATGTTGCGCGTCTTTGTCCCTTGACTTTGCTTGCAACATCAACTGTAGATGTCCCGCAACTTGTTGCACTATTTGTCCCTTAGTGAATAAGTGGCTTAAGTGGCTTAAGTTGAGACACACCCGGGAAAGTCAGGAAGAAATTGGAGAGATTTTAAAGTCACTGAAAACTTTCAAGTATGCTGATGATATACGAAACACAAAGTAACATAATAGACACTATGAAACTACTAGTTTTATATCTGATTTGTGCTATTTTGGGAGGAGCATTTTGTCTTGAGTGACTGCTGTTCTGAAGTAAATTGGCCTGCCACTGTTTTGGAGTAGGTTTAGATACTGAATAGCCAAATAATCTCAATTTATAAATTATGGACACATCCAAGTTTCACCACAGCACGAAATAATTTTTTTTTTCCAAATACTTTGTGTAATTAAAAATGTACAATATTTAGTGTCTTCCTGCACATTTGTTAGCTTTATAATCAATTTTTTCTTGTTAGTAAAAACTAAGATATCGACTACTTGCTTCTAAAGCATAAACCTAATTAATGATAAGTGTATTAATACTAAGTTGTACAGTATTCTCAAAAACTCTGAATATTTCACATGTTATGTAATAGAATTCACATCCTTCTAACATTCGCATACATATTTTTTAAATAAACACAATTACATCATACTCCAAATAAAATAATTTCCCGCCTCACTATGTAAAGGTCGATGTGTGTTCATGTCAGGATGGGGACGATTCCTGAAATGTTATGCCTTATGGTCTAAGGCTAAGTTTATTGCAGTAGACTAGACTGCCGATGACTGGGAGATTGAGGTTCAAATCTCAGTCGGGTGTACTCATGTGGGTTTTTACAAAATGGTTTTCCATTCTCCCTCCATGAAAATGCGGATACACACCCTATAAATATGACCTTCATCCCTAAAACCATTATTATAATTAATACATATGCGTTTAACCCAAACGGGTAGTTAGAGGTGGTGCTAAAAAAATTCATATTTATAAAATAACGCTAGGAAAATAATAAAATGATCAATTTTGGCAGCAAAAAAATATGTTTGTATTTTCTAAAAGACTCTTCCCATGAAAATTGGACAGTACAACATCTACATGTCAATAGTGTAATGTTTTACGCACTTGTACTATGTGATGTGTAGACATCAACTATCAAAATAACAAATTATTTTCTAAGCTAGGATTTCTGTAGTCAATTTTTAATACATAGTTTGAATGAGCCTGCCTACCTTGCTTGGTTCAGCTATGGTGCATCTTGTAAGATAGTGCCAAAGTGTAATCATTCAAGATAAGACTTTTACCTTCCGGGCACCCGCCTCGGTGGCGTAGTTGGCTAACGCGCTAGTCGTGTTGAGCCCGACTGCCGAGGACGGGGAGATCGAGGTTCGAATCTCGGTCGGGTGAACTGGGGGTGGTTTTTCCTAAATGGTTTTCCACTCTCCCTCCACGCAAATGCGGGTTCACTTCCTCTATTCAACCTTCCCAATTCCTAATCCATTAGCGTAATTAGTACTTAAGCGTATAACCCGAACGGGTAGTAAGACGCGGTGCTAAACAAACAAACAAAAAATACCTTCTGAGCTAAACTAAAGTTTCACTTCTTCCGAAGCTTAAGACAGCTTAAAATCACTTTGCCATTGAGCCTGATTTTTTCAGAAGATAAAAACCATATCACTCTCCCGTGTGTGTCTTGTAACTTTTGAACTGATTAACTTTTTTTTAATTAATGCACAGTAAACACCCGATTATCAGGTTTAATCGGTACTGGAGAATGCACGGATAATTTAAAATCACAGATAATCGAATACACAACTTTTTCTTCCATGTTAATATATGAACTGTATTTATAACACAAATATTTATTTAAATAAAACAATTATACATGAGCTTGCATAAAATTACAGTAGAGCTTCAATAGTATTATCGTATTGGCTCAAATATAGTAGGGACTCACACATAATACAGTACTAAAATTTTGAAGATATTTTATATGAAAAATAAAAGATCTCGAATATATCTCGAGGTAAGAACTTTATTTAACAAATTTGACGGTTTTATTTTTGTTATATCATCTTCTTCTCGTTTCCTTGTTTACTAAAGACGTCAAGGAGGTCTTCTTTTCAACACACTACTCACCTGCAGTTCTGCCATGAAGGATTTTTTTTTAATATCAATACCATAGCAAAGATTTTGCCACCAACAATGACCTACTGAACTACCAGTTCAGTGAAATTAAAGAGTGGGAATCCTTTCTCTTGCTTTGTTTTGGCCTTGAGCTTCTTATTAAATGTACACCATGATTACCTCCAATTTCAGTTCCAGCAAGCTACAAAATATACCTATTTAGGAATCTGCCTCTTTTTTAAAATTTGAAATGTAAGGCTGCGCATATAATAAGAGTCGTGTTTTCGGAAGGACATTTTAAGGAGAAAATTATTGTACTATATTTGGGCCAATACAATATTTTCTCCTACATCTGCTTTGTGAAGTAGCCATGTATTCTTTCTTACTTTAACATATTGTTGATGTTTTTATAGGGTTATGACGAAAACTTGTTAAGCCTCATTCACAATACAATATTTTGAGAATCATACACGGATAATCTGCAAACCGGATGACCCGAGTACAGATAGTAGAAAGTTTACGGTCTTAAAAGGTTTTCATACGTATTTAAATGATTTCTAAACTTTGTACATACCTCAACATTGGTCATCACGCTGACCAATATGATGAATAAAACTTATCAATATTTTGTTTTTTGTCAATTTGAAAGTGTCTCTTGTCAGAATAATGACAGGGGAATAAGTTGCTGATTCAGTATCTGACACGTTTATTATAATATTAAGGACTTCTAAAATAAAAATAAAATTTTCAATCAGATCCATAATTTTATCCATATGACCAAACTCAAAACATGTTAAAACATGTATTAATACACTTTTTTTTGCAACAATACTTTTATCCCAATTATACACACAAATACAATGTTTGAGTCCACCATATTTGAAGGCCCCCAAATTATAGAGTAGATCTTAAGCATGTACACATCATGTAATCATTGCCAGGGCTGGCAAGATTGATCCATATTTTGAAAAATGTTGTCCGGCATTTGACAACGCTGCTCATACCTTTACTAAATATGCTCTAGGTATGGCAATTTTCCCTGATATATCAATCAATTATTTTAATATTTGATTAACCATCCTTAATATTATTACATATTGTTAGAATATTGACCAATAATACCAGGTGCACTTTTTAAATGCATTAAAATCTAACAACAAACTGAAAAATGAAATTAGTTCTTAAGATAAGATTGAGACTTTATTTTCTCCTATGAAATTTCAGAAAATTATAATTACAGGGTACAGGTTGGATGTTACTTACCAAGTACTTTCAAAATACATAATGGTTTGAAACCCCATTACTCTTTAATCTATTCTTAGAGTCTGCTATTAGGGTAATGCAATAGAGTAGGAAAGGGTTGACATTAGACGGTACAATGCAGCTATAAGGGTACGCAGATGGCTTAGCTTTGTTTGATGATAGTACGGAAGTTGTTGCAAGAAATGCATAAATAATTGTACTAGAGGATAGTAAGGAAATAGGTTTAGAAGTGAACACTGAATAGACTAAGTACTTATATGATCACACAGTGAACACATATTGAGGATAATAATTTAAATATTATTGCGAGCTTTGACAAGGTTAATGAGTTTAAATATTTAAGAACATTTTTATAGTGAGAATTTAGAAAATAATACAGCCTGGAAATACATGCTATTACTCGGTCAGTAAGTTGTTGACATCTCACCTGCTTTCAAGAAACGTAAAACTCGGAATATACAAAACAATAATTTTACTTGTTGTTCTTCCTGTGTTTTAAACGTGGTCTCGTACCTTATATGACGAAAATAAATTTATGGTGTTTGAAAACAAGGTGCTTAGGAAGATATTTGGTTCAAAAAGGGATAAGGATACTGGGAAGTGGAGGTTACAATAATGATGAGTTACATAACCTGTACTCAACACAAGACATTGTTAGGATAATCAAGTTTCGTAGCTTAAGGTGAGCAATACATGCAACATGAATGGGAGAATCTATAAACGTATTCAAAATATTGATTGGAAAACCCAAAATAAAAAGACTGTTGGGAAGATCTAGACGCAGATGGTAGGGTAAGATTAGAATGGACCTGAAAAAGATAGGGTGTAGTGAGGTGGACTGGATGGAACAAGCTCAAGATAAGGGTATGTGGCATACTTTTGTAAGTGCGGCAATGAACTTTAGAGTTCCTAATGCCATAGAGTAAGTAAATAAGTATACCTGTCCATGATATGAATTATTTATAAATTTCAAATACAAATATAATATACAAACAGATTTATTCATCATAGCAATATTCTATAATGCTCTTTGCTACCTCAATGTAACGTCCTTCCTCTTTACAGGACCCTGTGTAGTTCCTGGTCTAATGTCAATGTAACTGCAAGTTAAATCCCTCTTTCTTGGGTAGGTTTAGCTCATATATAAAAACATACTTTTTTGGTGATGGGTATCTGAGTGATACACTGGAAGCTACGACTCCACCGCCCTCTTATCGTACAATACCATAGCAGGCCTTAGTGGTTGTCAATCTACTACACCCCTCTTTAGCACCATCTCACTGTGTACACATGAATCTTCGAGGAGCGTGGAGGAGAGCGCACTTGCATATACTGACTGTCATAGACAATGTAGCGTCAATGTCTCAGCACATGTCAAGAAGATTTGAAAAATTGTGTGTATCATCTTAATCATTAAAAGGCCCCTTCAAAGCAAGGTTATTAAAATTTAAATCAACCTAAATAAACTTAACCTATTCCAACTCTAATTGATCTCATTTAATCTTTTACACAAGCTATTTCAGCTCACTTCTAAGCTTTTATAATAATAATATTATACCTATTTTAGTGAACCAAAAGCTATCTGGTTAAATTGGCACATTTGACCAATTGTAAAGTTAATGCGATCTATATTCCTTCCAATCAAATTAATTGAAGATTTAATTGGTGTCGTCAAATTTAATTTCAAATATAGGAAATCTATTTTCATTTCAGTAGCATGAAATTTTTTTTTCGGTATATTTACATGCACAAATATATATTTTAAAAGTTAATTGATTTAAATTTTAATTTGCGGTGCTTAACTTAGAAATAGGACCCCTCATTATTGTAACTATCATTATTAAGTTAAAATGACACCTAAATAAAGCTATTTATCTCGAGACCTTTGTTTTAGTTCGTTAATACTTTTGTTTTTCAACTACATGGTAATTTATTTCTGAGCCCTGCCGCGGATCAAAATGGGTATCTAAGGATAAGGCTAGCAGACACGCTACTGGTGGAGATAAAATATTAAAATAAAGATTTTCTCATTAAATACATGTGTAATTAATTGGATTCAAAATCTAAGTGCAATCATTACTAAATAAATGTTTTGTATTTTGTAAAAAGTAAAGTTGAAGTAACATTAACATTACCTGCCTCGGTGGCGTAGTTAGCGAACGTGCCTGTTTCGTGTTGAGCTTGACTGCCGAGGATGGGGAGCTCAAGGTTCGAATCTTGGTCAGGTGAACTGGGGTGGTTTTTCCTAAATAGATTTCCACTCTCCCTCCACGCAAATGTGGGTTCACTTCCTTTAATTTCAACCTTCCCAATTCCTAAAACATTAACGTAATTAGTACTTAAGCGTATAACCCGAACGGGTACTAAGATGCAGTGCTAAATAGGTGTAGTAGTAACATTAACATTTTAAGGGCCATCGTTACAAATATTTTCAAAGAACCAATCATAGGTAAACAAATAAACTAACATCATTGTAAATAAGGGAAATGATTGATATTTATAAATACATCTTATTTTGGTTTACCCATCTTTAATAATAACTTTTAGAAAATTTTATTATATAAGGGCTATTGTTTTAACTAAAAATAACAAATAAAATTATAAAATGGGTGATTTTGATTACTGGGTGTGTTGAAATTCTTTTATTTCAATGAGTTTGATTGGCCAAAGCATTTTCCCATTAGTTGACAGAATACCACCTGATTAATACTATGGAGTTTGTGTGCAATATTGAAATGTCCTAAGATTTTTATAACTTTAAGGAATATTTACAAACAAATAGTTTACAATACAGAATTTGTAGATGAAGCTTTCTAGGGAATTCTAGTGTGTTAGCTTGCACAGAAAATTTCAAAACAAGAGTGAATACCTTCGTCTGTGTGTGTTCTTCTTTGCAAGTGAATAATATAATACTATTAGTCTACATTGGCAAAGCTTTGGGAGGATAACTATAAATATGAAAAGAGTCTCAAATATTTACAAGAACTTTGGTAGCTTGGTTAGTAGAGTAGTGGCACTAATCCCAAAGATTTAGAGGTTTAAACACTTTACTAACTTAATCTCACCTAACCTTAATTTTAATTTACCTAACAATATTCTTTTAGTTATCGGTTTGTACAGGCACTTAGTAAACAAGTGAATTTATTCATGCATTGAACCACACTTGTGAAGTACAAAACCCTTGACCTCAGCTGTTTTTGAACCATATACATATAACAAATTTTGTTGCCATCTGAACTCAAAATCAAAGTCTTATGAAGTGCAATGCCTCATGGATCTTGATTACGGCTGAGTTTAGCTTAACACAACTCAACCTGACTAAATTCAACCTAACAAAACCTTTTATAACTGATTCAACTTAAACCTACTTAATGGGTCAGTTTCATAGTCAGATTTAGTACGCCTAAAGTGCGAGTCGATACTAAATACAGGACGACACCTACCCAGACCAAAATGGAATGGGCCAGTTTCATATGCGAAACTGGCCCATTCCATTCAATTTCAGGTAGGTGACGTCCTGTATTTAGTATAGCGCCGTACTTGAGGCGTACTAAATCTGACTATGAAACTGGCCCAATGGATTAAATAGCCAAACTATTATATTTGTTAGTTACGGTTATATATCTAAATACAATTTTTTTAATTGAAAAATTACACCTGGACACAAGAATTAAACCCGAGACCTAAGCCAAAGGTTCTGGGTTCAATTCCTGTGTCCAGGTGTAATTTTTAAATTTAAATAATATTAACCTACTTAGCTTTTACCCTAACATAACCTTAAACATTTAGTCACCTGTTCGGTTGTAATTTTATCGACTTGTTTATCTAGTATGTAAAACTTCTATCTTCGTTATTTATGACCAATAACTAACCAAGGATGTCCAAACTTAAAAACATCTAGAATATTTAGAAACATCAATGTTTAAACAATATTTTGAAGAAAGAAAAGCCTCGAATGCTTACAAACTACTTGATTATTAGATGGTTAAGACTTGTGACAATCAGTAGTTCCCCCATCAGACCTAGTGTAGTGCAGTGGCACTATCAACTATGGGGTGAATTATACTTCTATTTTAGTAGAAGAATATAAAGTTGGTTGAAATTAAATATTTAATTTAGGGCTGGGATCCTTGAATCTCTTGAATCCTTAAGGATAGGCCTATTTGAGATTTGAGGATTCAAGATGCAAATCCTTAAAAAAAAAAAGTATTACAATTTTTAGAGTGAAATTGGTTTTAGAGCTCTAATACTACTTATTTGTGGTTCAAACCCAATTATAATCATAGGATGACCATGTGACAACCAGACCCCAGAACAGTAATTTAACACTTAACTGAATGTATGAATGTTATAATAAATGGATTATTAGAAAGAATGTTACTAATTATATTTTCTATTATTCTATTAAAGGCCCTAATGACCTCACTGTGTCGACGGGCCTAAAAACACTAATAATAATAGTATTCTTTTAAATATATATTTCCTTTTATGTTAATAATTTTTTTCGAGATTCGGATTTGAGATTCAAAGCTGGAGATTCAGATTTGTAAAATAATGGATTCAACCCAACTCCAATTTAATTTATTTGATCTATTGCGCCTTCAATGGTTATTTAGCCAATAGCAATTTTCGCCTGCAAAAGGGAATGAATCCTCTATTCCCTATAGTATGTAAATGTTTTACAAGTGCACAAAACAATTTTAAGCATTCAATTTACAGTTCTTACCAATTATTGTTTGTCGGTAAACTCTAATTTTTTTTAATATCCTATATATAAAATAGTTCAACTAATTACAATTTTGTTTGGATTTTCTTATCTATAAAATGTAGATGTTTTAAAGTACATAAGAAATAAAAAGAATTAGGTCTCGAAATACTACTTGTGAAAATAGTGTTTTTATGTGACTAGAATATTTTTATTGTACTTTTTCGATGTTTAGAAAAGTATTGATACATGTATGTTTAACTATTAAAATATTTAACATTAAATATCACAAATGTGTATGTATGATGTTGGGAGGTTTGATTAAATATAACAAATCATTGTATATTATGGCCACATGTCATTTCCTAACAATAAAGATTATGTTTGCAGGAAAAAGATATGGGTACTTTGTATTTGATTTTTATATTTGTATAGTAAATAATTCATAGCATAATATATTTTTAATTAATGTCAATTGAATCAATATTTTTAATATAATTTATTGGGTCAATACATAATATACCTAGTCTTTAATATCTACAATACATTTAGTGAAATAATGAATAAATAAATATGTACATTTGTAGTTGGTTTTAAAAAAATGTTTATTTTGAGTTTTATTAAATGTGTAATTTAATTTGTTTTTTATTTATATATTCATACCATTTTTTAGATTGAAGGCCAAGTCATGATATTAAAAAGCCTCTCAAAGACTTGAACAACAGACCCTTTCTGAAGCAATACAAAAGTAATGAGCTAATCGTTATAGTGTTCTTGTTCATCGTGTCTTTTAAAAATGGTTTAGGGTATTTTGTTTGTTAAACCTTAAGGCAAAAGCTGTAGTACTATGCGGTAGGGGAGAGCATCGAGATTTGTAACAGACATTCAATAATACCACATAATTCAAGAAGTGGTTTGTTATTTTAACATATCGTTAATGCCAAAATGTATTTGATAGGTATCAACATGTCCCTACATGATCAAAAACTTTTTATCTCTTTTAAGTTTTATATTTAAAAAATAAATTCAAATGAAGATGAAATTAGCTCATGGCAGATGTTGCAGTTCTGCGATCAAAGAAATTATTACTAACATAGGTCTAGCCATTCTCATATAAAGTCATTTTTTAACAAGCTGACAACTGAGAATTTGAAAATCATTGATGATTGCTTTAGTGGTTTTGACGCTTCAAAACTACTATTTTCATAAGAAATATTGCAGTGCGAGGATATTTTCCTTAAAGTAGGCGGCACCCTTAAAACGATTTGGACTTCTGTGCTGTTTATTTAAGGAGGTTGTAGAAAAACCTTGTTGGTTGCACTTATCCCAATGAATATCCAATATTAGCAGTATTTTTTTTTAGCACAGCATTAACTATTTGTTTGGGTTATACAATTATGTACTAATTACGCTAGTGGTTTGGAGGGATTAGAAAAGTTATATTTAGAAGAAGTGTACCCACATTTGTGTGGAGGGAGAGTGAAAAACTGCTATCATTTATCCACAATTTCTATTTTATAATACAACTAAAGAATTAAAATTAATAAAATAAAAACTGAAGAAAAAAATCATACCATCAGGTTTAAGTTAATCTTTTATGCTTATCTTGTTTTTATAAGATTAAAATTTATTGAGTGGATTTGACACATCTCTAAAAATATATATAAAATATTTAATATCAATTGAAAAAAATAATTATTTTTATAAAACACAAATATTTATTTTCTGCAAAATATTATGATGCTTTGTGTATATTACAAAAAGTCATCAGATGTCTTAAAATCACAATGAAAATATAATTAACTAGATCTAGTGATAAAAATTAGCATAATCATCGGTGACCTGACGGTCTAGGGGTAAGGTGTCAGACTTCTGTGCTGGGGGTCCGGGGTTTAATTCGTGGTCCCGGCACAGATTTATCTGATTGCCAAACCCTTCCTTCAACTCTGACAAGACGTGTATTAATCACAACTTGTGAATGTGAGGAATGCCAGGCCTCCACCGTGGTTCGGATCCCACGTTAAACTGTAGGTTCTCCATTTCATCTCACAATCATCCTACCATTGCTCATTAGCTAAGTGCGTATAAACTGAATGGATAGTAAAACGCGGTGCTAATAATAATAATAATAATCATTATAATCATTATGCGTCTCTCCTTTATTTTAGGTTAATTTGTCATGGTTTTAATTTGTTTCAAATAATGTGTTTTACTTACATTTAAAATGTAAAGTATTGGACTTTTATTTATAGAAAGACTTACTAATGGCAATATTGGACCACTATACAGGATGGTTACAATATCAAACGTTTGATTCAGTGGTACACCCAAAAATTTATTTTGGGGGCTGCATATAACTAATCTGTAGCTTTTTGGGAAGATGGGTGGTTTTGGTAGAACAGCCCTTTAATCGCTGGAGCACATTACAATTCTTTCGACTTTGTTTTGGAATGAACCATATTTTGAAATAACATATTGTAGAATTAAATATTGTGCTAGAGCTAAACGTGTGCACGGCAATTTATCGCTTATGAAGACGGCCCCCTTAGTGTAAAGTTGATCTGTATCATTGATCCAACCACAAACAATTATAAATGGTACCTTTATCATGAAGATAACTCTCAAAAGTGTCTTAATAATGTATGTTCGTTTTTGATTGATCACCTTGAAGAAGAACTCCCGGCATCTTTTACCAAGCTGCACCTCATTACTGATGGGTGTGCAGCACATCAGCAATAACAGAAGATTCAAGTATAATGTTCATATCTCTTCCATTCCTGGTCATTTGTGTTTTCTGTGTTTTTGTGTGTTTGCTTTGGTAAAGAAATGGCACCAAACAGACACAGGATACATACAGCCTACATGATAAAATGTTGATTTAAAGCTTTCATCATCCAAGAATTAAGTTGAAACAGTCACCTATTCTGTGTAATATTGCTCTATTTAGGAAATTTGAATTAGTCAATGTTAATAAGTAAGTGGTTTTTTTTAAATATCTACTGTATGTTCTCTTGCATCTAAAAAACATTTTATTTTTATATAATATTTAAGTTGAAAATATTAATATGTAATATTAAAACTTGAATTAATAGTCGATCGAATGTTATAATATACTTATTTGTTGCATAAACAGGTCAAGTTCACATTTTCAAAGCTACAAAAAATTAAAGATAAAATAGGAGCTTTTATCACATTATTACACATGTATTAAATACAAGCAATTATTCTTGTGTGTTTTTTTACCATTCCTAAAACTATATTTTATTGATTGATGCTGTTCATGCAACAACTGATTTGGGTGTTGTAACTGTTATAGATTATCAACATTGATATTATATTATATCTATAATGCTATTTGTTGTGTTATCATATATAAATCCATTGATCAATTGATGTGATACAAAGCAATTTATTTATATGTAATTATTTACACAAATGCATAGCAAATTAATTACATAAAATTTCTATTGTTTTGGTATTTTTAACTAACAATTGACAATAACATTAAGTGTATGGGTAGGTATGTACTATTGTAAATTCTGATTGCCAGGGAAAGATTATAACTTAAAACATAAAATAGAAATACTCTTCACTCACATAATATGAAATTCACTAAAGGGATTTGTATTAAATGTTTCTTATAATATATTTTGCTATAGTTTGAATTTCATTATTAATGTCATGATTTTAATTATTTTGTTCATAAAAAGCAGGTTAACTTTTGGTTTGGTTCTTAAACTTATTCTTCCATTTATTTGGTCTGAGCTACAAACCCACTCTGTTGGTCATGTGAGTATAAATATCAGTATTGTATAGTATGGTTTGCTAGTGAACAGAAGTCAAATGCTAACTGGGAAAACTTAGAAATATTTTACTTTAAATGTTTTCCTCCTCTACCTCCACACAATTGATGGTACATTTTCTCTTCATTCTACTCCCCTCATTACTACTGATACTTGTTGATGACAGATAATTACTACCAACACAAGAAGCTGGCCATGATGAGACGTCATGTTTTAAGCGGCCCTGACCTGCAACTAAACCGACTTAGAGAGGCTTCCGATAACATGATGACCGAGTACAACCCCAACTATGAGTTTGGTGGTGGGACCTACACAATACGGGACCTGAAGGACATTCCTAGAGACCATCTGCGTCTTGTAAAGTAAGTGCAATAAAAATCACATTTCAAAAATACATCTTTATGAACCCAAAATTTAGTAGTGTTGGAGATTATAAAATAAACATACTTTTCATCACACATTACTTACTATTCTAAAAGGATTTTCAACAATTTTAAATCCAAAGAACTAAATATTTTTACTTTTTACATATATGTCCATGTGTTTTTGAAAACCATTAACAATTGAACATGGTGACCTAAAACTGAGTATTTTACTAGCATTTAGCATTGTGCTCTTATCCATACCGCCTTTTTATAATGATCATGTGAATTGGTCATCTTTCAATAGGCAAAGTTTAATGATTGAATTGGTTATATGTTGATAATGTTGTTATAAATTAAGAATTTCATATCAAATAGAAGAGCAAAACAAAACTCTTGATTTAAATTTCATTAAAAAAAATTACTCAGTAATGAGATTTGTTTTAACTTATCTAGACCATCACTAAACTTTTCATTGTTAGAGCAAATTTAACAGTTAATAAAACCATTATTATTATATTATAAAAATATAGTAATAATACTTTCAATTAATTGAGAAAGAAAAATTTTACACTAAAAATATTAATAACTTGAAGTTTTGTGTTAACAACTCCACATCAAGTATTTAATTAAAGAGGTGATAAATTGATATTGGTAACAAATAACAATTTTATTGATGATAATTGAGTCAACTAAAGAATATTTACGTTTACAAAGCATAAAACGATGTTAAAATGATAACAAATTATTTGAAAAATGATGATTAAAAGTTAGGTAACAAGTAACATTTAAAAATATAAAATATAACGTTATGAATAATCTTAAGTTATTAAATAGGTTTGAAAATAAATATTACTAATAAATATCATTCAAAGTAAATGTAATACTAAGAAAATTTAAAGAGAATATAATTTAACAAAAGTGTAAATAATTACACCCAAATTAAATATTATAGGATTGAATAAAGGAATCAGTTGTATAACAGGAAATTAATAATATAGGATAAGTTTATGTATTTTATAATGATAAAGATAAATAAATACAACAAAACCTTTACAAAAATGACATGATATAAAAATTACATAAAATAAAGTTTAAGATACAAGCTTATTTTCTAGTCCTCAATATAATTTAAAAATAAAAACTATTGTTATTTTTTCAAAACCTTTTTTTACACTATTCTAATGAAAAAAGGTTCAAAATTGATGTTAGAGTTTTATTGTAATAAATATATTTTCATTTAGGTCTGCCTTAACTGTTTGAAATTGGGGTACATTTATAATTGTACCCGGTTGAAATCCAGTAAAAGGTAAGGTCAAGAAAACATTTGCCAAACTACAGATTTGGTATCAATTTGGTCATAAAAAGGCATAGCCAATTGTGATGCCATGAGTGCCAATATTTCCTGGTCATGAACATTTGTTATTAATTCAGTCAATAAAAATATGCTTGATAATAAAAGTTTGTGGGAGCTAACATTCACTCAATTGTTAATGTACTAAATATTGCTGGACTCATTGTTAAACTTTTAATAGTATTTAAGATTGATTTTAATTGCTATTGTCAACAGAGCCCTGGGTCAAGGAGCGTTTGGAGAGGTCTACCAGGGCTTCTTCAGGCACAGAGCTGGTGACGCTGTAGAGATGCCTGTCGCAGTCAAGGTTTGTAGTTGTATTTTTAAAACTAACAGCTATTATGTAATTATTATTGTGAAGACAGTAGCACTTATATGGGAGAGATACAGTTGAATTATTTTGTCTCAACAAGTCCAGAATGATGTTCACCTTATACTAGAATAAGATCCAAAATATGCTAGAATAAAGTTCAAAATGATGTTCATCTTATACTAGAGTAAGGTCCAAAATAATGTTCATCTTATTCTAGAATAAAGTTCAGAATGATGTTCCCCTTATACTAGAATAAAGAACAAAATGATGTTCACCTTATACTAGAATAAAGTCCAAAATGATGTTCATCTTAGACTAGAATAAAGTTCAGAATGGTGTTCCCCTTATACTAGAATAAAGTCCAAAATGATGTTCACCTTATACTAGAATAAAGTCCAAAATGGTGTTCATCTTATGCTAGAAATAAAGTTCAAAATGCTTTTCACCTTATACTAGAATAACGTTCAAAATTATGTTCATCTTATACTAGAATAAAGTCTAAAATTATGTTCACCTTATACTAGAATAAAGTCCATAATGGTGTTCATCTTATGCTAGAATAAAGTTCAAAATGCTTTTCACCTTATACTAGAATAAAGTCCAAAATGATGTTCACCTTATACTAGAATAAAGTCCAAAATGGTGTTCATCTTATGCTAGAAATAAAGTTCAAAATGCTTTTCACCTTATACTAGAATAAAGTTCAAAATTATGTTCATCTTATACTAGAATAAAGTCCAAAATTATGTTCACCTTATACTAGAATAAAGTTCAAAATGATGTACCCCTTTTTAATGTTTTGTTAGGGGTTTCTAGGTAAATTCTGATTCACAGTCAATATAAAATGAGTTTGTGTTTTTTACTACATGCATTTGAATGTCACATTCTCTACATTTGTAAAATCTATATTTGTATATTTGTTCAAGCACTGTACCTACCTCAACATTGTGACTAACTATTGTTTAGTAGAGTCTGTATTTATGTTCAAAGACTCTTCCTGAGCTGTCAACGAGTCAGGCTGAGACAGACTTCCTAATGGAGGCCCTCATTATGAGCAAATTCAGCCACCCCAACATTGTACACTTCATTGGGGTGTGTTTCGACAAGCACCCGCGCTTCATTGTGTTGGAGTTGTTGGCCGGGGGGGATCTCAAAACATTCCTCCGAGAGTCGAGACCTAAACCTGAGCGCACCTTCCCCCCTACACATGAAGGATTTGCTCACATGCTCTATGGATGTGGCCAAAGGCTGCAAGTACATGGAGGAGAACAGATTCATCCACAGAGACATTGCAGCGAGAAATTGTCTTTTGACGACAAAAGGTCCTGGGCGGGTCGTCAAAATAGCAGATTTTGGCATGGCAAGAGATATTTACAGGTTATCTATATTTTTACTATAATATAGGCCTATATTTAATCATAATATTTGAAATTATTGCACATCTATTATGTATATGTTCAACACAATACCTTTTAATGATTTAGTCTAAATGTGTTGGGATGATAAATGTGTTTAACAGGAAATTCACCAGCAATTGCTGGAAGAAAGAACATAATATCACTTTCATGGAAGTATTACTTCCAGTACACACAGTTGCAATTTTAACTCAAGTCCAAACCATTTATCCAGTTGAACACACTGGCGCTAAGCTACAGTAACACCATGCTAGAAAGTGTGTTTAAAAATTACTAACATACTCTTTTTCCTTTACAGTCACCTTTGATAACAATCTAACTATATTTTTTTATATTATATTATTTGTATTGATACCATCTATCAGAACTGATATCTGCTGACCCTGACTTTATGTATGAATAAATCACACAACTTTTGTATCTGTCTTGTTAGCAAAGGTTAATGCCGGGTACACAAAATTAACGTCCGAGACAAACACACAATCTACAAATACACTTAGTGGGCTTATTAACACGAGAGGTTGGCATGAGTACAAAACGATGCGGTTGGTTAAGAAAAAAACACAACAGTTAAAGTGCGTGATTGGTTAACTCCTGATACTCGCACTACTGCAGCGCCTTTTGTTATTGGTACAGTGGTTGGATTGTGCATCTTAGTGACACTAACACTTCCCTTTGAGACAACAACTGAAACCTCGTCGGGTGCCCTGATCAGTCCCAGGAGAGAAGCCTTGGTTAATAGATCGGCCAGCATCTCCACCGACGTCACGTGTCCCAGCACCAGTTGACCCGATTCGACAGTCTCCCGCACAAAGTGGTGACGAATGTCAATGTGTTTGGTTCATGCATGGAAAACTGAATTGGTTGCCAGCTTCTGTGCCCCGACGTTGTCATTGAGCAGTTTAAATGGTCCAAATTCCTCCTTTCCAAGCTCGAGCAGGAAACGCTGAAGGTTCACGGCTTCCTTGGTTGCTTCACTCAAGGCCATGCATTCGGCCTCCGTGGTAGATAGCGCAACGGTACATTGCTTCCTCAAATCCTAGGCAATTGCACCTCTATTCATGATGAAAACATATCCAGTAAAGGAACGCCGGTTGTCAAGTAATCCTCCCCAGTTGGCATCTACGTAGTTTGTCAATGAGCTTTCGCTATGCTTGTATGAGATTCCCTGGTCAGTAGTGCTCTTGAGGTACCGAAGTACCCTCTTTGCTGTTCCCCAATGAGTACGGTTGAAACAATAATTAAATTGACTTAACACACTTGCTGCGTGAGCTATGTCCGGGCGTGTAGCCACTGACAAATACAGCAAGTAACCAACTAGTTCTCGGTATGGGGGTTTCTCACCAGCTGAAGTTGACCATGCCTCACCCTTTGCCAGCTTCGTCCCGACGTCTAATGGGGTTGAAACAGCCTTGCAATCTGACATACCGAAGCGTTGAAGGATGTCTTTGATGTATGTCCTCTGACTTACAAATATCCCATCGCCGTTTCTGGAGAAATCCATCCCCAAACATTGCCTCAGTTCACCCAAGTCCTTCATCTCAAACATCTTTCCAAGTGTGTCTCTGAAGCAGGTAGTTTCTTCTGGTTCATGGTATATTATCAGAATGTCGTTGACATAGATTATGATGATAATGATCTCTTCATTCCAATGCCTTATGTAAACACACGGATCCCCATTGGTAGGTTTCGCGCCCATGATACGCAACTCTCCATCCAGGTATGACCAGCTTGTTTTAGGCCGTACAGAGCCTTCTTTACATAGCAGACTCTGTCACCTACTGCTAACTCGTCTAGTGTGGCCCTCACCTTATTGACGGTTTGATCATTGCGTCCTCCCTTACTCACTATGTGCTCTAGGTCTTCTTCAAACCGATCTGGTACCTCCATGTATACCTCCTCATCCAGTTTCCCATTCAAATATGCTGTTTCCACGTCGTACTGTAGTATGTGCATATTGTTCTGGGCTGCAAATGCAACAACCAACCATATTGAATCTAGGCGTGCGACTGGCTCATAATGTCTCGTGAAAATCCCTGCAGTACTGTTGAGCATACCCCTTCGTCACTATCCTGGCTTTGCACTTCTACAGAACGCCATTTGTCATGTACTTATTTTGTAGCACGAAACGACTGCCAATCACCCTTGGCGCTTTTGACCCATCCACCAGATCCCACGTGTCCTATGCGAGTATCGACTTCACTTCATTAGCCATGGCCATCATCCACTCGGTTGAAACCTGACTTGTCATTGCTCGAACAACTGGAACTTCACTCAGAAAAACGAAGTCTTCCTTGACAACGTGATTCGCCATTGCATAGACTCTGGGGGGTCTTCTGGGAGTTCGGTCCGCAATACCCTTGGCCTTCCTGGACCTCTTCTTACAGTGTTCAATGATTCGTCTGGGGAAAAACCTTGAAAACCCTCAGCATCTTTGTACTCGTCGTGATGTGCCTCTGGTAATGGCTCTTCGATTGGATGATGTGATTCTTGATCGTTAGAGGGGTTGATCACGATGTGTTGATCTTCATTCTCCGTGGCGTTAAAATCGACTGATGAACTTGACTAATTTGGGGACTTGTTGTCCCACGATAGGAAGTCCTCCCAACTCTCAACTGACTGGATCGCAGTCCTGTCCATGAAAATCGCATCTATGGATATCTCAATTTTCCTCTGCTTCAGTAACCATACCCTGTACGCCTTTAACTCTGAGCTATAGCCCATGAAGATGACTTTCTTCGATTGTACTTCCAGCTTCCCCTTGCCTGGCGTTCTGTTCATGACAAAAACTTCGCCCCCAAAGATTCTAAGGCTGGACACGTCCAGTGGTTTCCCAAACCAAACCTCGTATGGGGTTCTTCCTTTTAGTTTACTTGTTGGTGAGCTATTGCATATGAAGTTTGCGGTGTTGACAGCCTCTGTCCAAACAGTTGGTGGCATTCCAGACGGAATTAGAAGTCAGCGTGCCATCTCCATCAGTGTCGTGTTTCTCCTCTCAGCAACTCCATTCTGCTGCGAGTTGTAAGGTATGGTTATACTCCTCAAAATGTAATGTTTTTGGAGCATTTCGTCAAACTGTTGACATATTTACATCCATTATCGGATTGCAAGAATTTAACTGCGGTTACTTGTTGAATGCTCACGAGTGCCCTTAAGCTATCAAATTCATCCATCAGTTGGTTCTTTTGCTTGATTAATCACACCTCACACCATCCTGAAGAATTGTCTATGAAAGTAGCAAAGTGTGAACTGTGAAGTGACTCGCATTGGATCACAGATGTCAGAATGTATGAGCTCGCCCAATCTCGACACACTCTCCGAACCTTTGGAAATGGAGCGCGACACATCTTCCCCTGGAGACAAATGCTGCATTGAAAATATTCGTTGATGTCCTCGACGTTGGACGTTGATTCCTCGAATCAATCCCAGCTTGATAGCCTCGCAGAGTGATTCTACATTAAGATGTCCCATGCGAGCATGCCAATCCTCAATGGAATTCTTCCTTGGAGTAATAGTAGCGTCATCCGGGCCTGAGATTTCCCTGCATTCCTGGTCTGTCAACTCTGGGAAATAATTTAGTCCGTTTTCCCAATCTGCGATAAGCAGTACGTTGTCATTCTGATCAATGATCTCAGCCTTTGTCTCGCTAAAAATCACTTTGTGTCCTTTGTCAGTAACCTTCCCGACCGAAATGAGGTTTCTTTAGGTACCGTATCCCTATTAGTAAGCTAATTAACACGAGAGGTTAGCGTGAGTACAAAACGACGCGGTCAGTTAAGAAAAAAACACAACAACAGTGAAAGTGCGTGATTGGCTAACTCTTGATACTCGCACTACTGCAACACCTTTTGTGATTGGTACAGTGGTTGGATCGTGCATCTTAGTCAGTGACTCCAACGTGTCCAATACTGTCTCTTAGCTGCCAATTCTGCCAAATTTACGGTAATATGTATTAAAATATAGCCACTTTTATGATTTTATGGTATCCTTAGTATTTTATGAAATTACAAAAAATAATTGCTTAATAATACATATCATCATTAATATTTAAAAATGCGTTTGCTAGCAGGCACCTAATAGCATATAAGGTGGTAAAAATCCATTATAATGTGAATCTTAGAATAATTAGAAAATATAATAAAGTAAGCGTGTGAAAGTATCAGAGATGATTACTAAGGTATTTTTAGATTGAGGATAGTATAACCATAAAACTGTTGTTAATAATATAAAAATTTAAGAACGGGCATTTGATGGGAACATAAGTTAAAACCTTTCATGATTTAAACATTAGTGTGGAAAAACAATGAAAATTGTTAACAAATTATTTCAAATTGTGATTTGTTAGCAATTGTACTTTTTTTTCACACCATATTGTTTAAATAATAATTTTTTAACTTATGTTCTTAATAAAATGTCTGTTCTTAAATCTTATTATTAATACCAGTTTTATGGTTATTTAATCTGTAATCTAAAATGATCTTAATTAATTATATTCGCAGTGTTCATTCAGAATACAATCATTTGTTAGTCATAAGATTTTATTTTGTTAATTCTTATACAAAGGAGAAAAACTAGACCTTTTCATTGGGTTGACTTAAATGGTTGTACCTTTGATAGTAAAATTAAACAATAATATTGCCAATATAGTTTTGTTTTGCATAACTCACCAGCTAACTATGCTCTCACTAAGCTAATAGCTCTGTCTCTGTCCAAACACACTTAACACAGGGGTTCCCAAACTGTGCGTCACCACGCTCTGGAGCATCCATCGCCAGACCTCGTCCTGGGCCGCAGCTATAAGGAAAAACTAAAACTAATAATGTATAGTCTCATTTTTAAATATTAATGAAAAAGTGAAACTGAAATCATAAAATACAGGATGAGATGTTTCGCCATTATTAATAAACTCTACACATGATATCATGTACAACCAAAATATGTCTACTCTATTTCCTTCATATTCAGTTCTATAATTTTGTTCTAATTTTGTATTTTTACATTTAAAAGAATACAAGCTAGTAATGTATATTAATTTTTTTTTAATGTCACCAAATCGAATTAGGACAATTTTTTAAAAATATTGGTTGTCAAAAAATATTACATGTGAAAGGTGGCGCAGTCTAAAAAAGCTTGGAAACCCCTGCTCTAACATGTTTTTTCTTATCCTTTGTCATGTAAACCAGCAGCTGTGTAATGTATCTTGTGTCTGCAATTCTTATACCAATATTTATTTCCATGTGGCAGGGCTGATTATTACAGGAAAGGAGGCAAAGCTATGCTCCCCATAAAGTGGATGCCTCCAGAAGCGTTCATGGATGGAATCTTCACATCAAAGACGGATGTCTGGTAAGAACTTTCTCTCTAAAATTGTGGACATTTGGGGTTATTTATTTTAAAAAGGATTGTTATTTTCTTTACATCAGAGGCATAGCTAACATCAAGGCTGCATACAGGAGGTTCAACTCCCCTCCCCTCCTCATTTACCCGCCCCACCAAAATTTGACTGAGTAATTAATATTGCCTTATCTACAGTTCAAACAAAACAAGAAATATCGAATATATAGGTATTTTAATGTTTAAGTACATTTTAAAAAACTATGATGAAGTATTGAAAAAGGAAATATAAAGTATTAGTGAATGTGGGGTGAACTGTGAAAGCCTAAAGTCTTTGAGCTTAGGAAACAATAAATCCTTTCAACTTGAAACTATACTTATAATAGTTCCGAGAACACATCATAAATGAGCCACCAAATAAATAAGAATGAAAGGGTAGAATAGGATAAGAGGGGGTTGGTATATCGATCCTCAAACAGCTTGCTGCCAAATAGTCTTCAAGACATTTGGTGAAGTTGAAAATACCTTAATTTGAAAAGTGTATGGATGGAGTGGACGTACACCTTAGCTCACTTGGTAGGTAGCATGTCTCTCTGCTGAGCCAAGGGTCTTGGGTTCAATTCCCGGAATGCCCTAAAACTTTATCATTGGTGAAATGTGGGTTTACCCTTTCATAGTGATAAATTAATGGCCGGGGACTGGATGCTGTGCTTGTCCTAACCTTAAGTTAGATTATAAGGCATATGAAACTGCGACAGGCCAAGCAAGCCGGTAGTGGAAAATATATGGCTTGAATAAAAAAACTGACCAAGGCCACAGATTGGAGACAGTGATGGATGTGAAAAAAAATTACACAAAACAATGTATTCAAAGTCAAAAATAAAAGTAATCAACAATAACTTTTATAAAGGCAATGCTCTAGTGTCCAAAAAGGAGAACCTGCAATAATTCCAGACTCTTCGTGCATTTAAAAAATATGTAGAATAAAATTTAATAACATAATTTAAAAAAATATTTGCCGAATTTATTTACTCACTTGTAATTTATTGTATTCTCTGTATGTTAAATAGTTTTTACCGTTATTAAAATAAACGGTTTGATTGATATTTGATTTTAAACATATGACCTAGTTGAACATTTGACTTAATTTTATATATTTTCCTACAGATTTGTAATTAAAGTAGGTAAATGTCTTTAGCTCGGTCAGTAAGTTGTTGACATCTCGTCTGCTGTCCAGGAATGTTAAACTTAGAATATACAAAACAATAATTTTAACGATTTTTCTCTTTGGGTTCTGAAATGTGGTCTTTTACCTTACATGGCATAAAAATTCAGAGTGTTTGAAAACAAGCTGCTTAAGAAGATATTTGGTCCAAAAAGGGAAGAGACTACAGGGGAGTGGAGGAGGTTATATAATGATGAGTTACATACCCTGTACACATCACAAACATAGTAAGGATAATCAATTCTTGTCGTTTACAGTGGGTAGGACATTCAGTGCAAATGGGAGAATTTAGAACCTTGTTCAAGGTATTTACTGGCAAACCCAATGGAAGAAATGATTGGGAAGACATTGACACAAATGGGTGTATAACATTAGAATGGACCTGAAAGAGATAGGATGTAACGAGATGTCCTGGATAAAACTAGCTCAAGATAGGGAAAGTTGACGTACTTTAGTAAGTGTGGCAATAAACTTTCGAGTTCCTAATGCCATAGAGTAAGTAAGTAATAACTCGTGAACTGTAATTATTTGAAAACATTGAGTAAGTAAAGTAAGTACCATATTTCACCACATAGTCATCGCATATTTATTCATAATTTGTTCTGACTCTCCTGAAGCGTGAGTGTCACTCAAAACACACTGGATGGTTCATAGATTCATTGCCGTACGCCTGCTGCATCATTTTGAAGGTCCCCTTCCCAGATTTTCCGAGTAAAACGCAGAATTTAATGTTCACTCTCTGTTCGAGTTTGTGGTCCATAATAAAATCGCAAATTCACCCGTGCATGCCATCAAATAAACGTGTGTAACACAGCCACTGGTCTACACAGAATGATGCCGCTTGTCCTACTGACAGATGAAGGTCACAGATCATCACACCAGCGCACGCATCCCCATGCTCCACTCTGTTTTCATTTTACAGAACTAGTCTTGAAACTTTTTGATAGCTCATCATATGTGTTTGACGCGCAAGACAGAATATGTGTATGCGTGCAGACATAACAGAAACACCCTCAGATCCAGTATTCTTTGCGATTCGTCGTTTCTATCACATGGTGCTTTTAAAATACTTTCCAACCGCTAAGCATAAACCCCTCTGATTTGGGGTGAGGGCTCAGCCTGTACTGATCAAGGATATAAGACAATTAAATATTGCTTGAGATAATAATGAGGTTTCACAGCAAAATACATAATTATATTAGGAGCAACAGGTGTATATGTTGTCTTCTTAGTTTTCTTAGAAAGCAAATATAATTAAATCTAAGCATGCACTAAGCATTAAATGGAAAGTCATTATTTTATTCTGTGACCCCGGTGAGTTAAAAGTTGCACAAGGAACAATTCATCTTGTCGCAAATAATACCATAACATTAGGCTACCCTCTTAGTTGGCCACATAGTCTAAGGTGTCATTCTCATAGTAGACTGGATAGCCAATGACGAGGGGGATCGGGGTTCAAATCCCAATCTCGTGTAATGAGGGTGGTTTTCCCTAAATGGCTTTCTACTCTTTCTTTATCCACACAAACATGGGTACACATCACTTATACATAACAAATTAGCATAATTAAAACATGTGTATAACACATATGTGCATATGTTAGTAATAGATGGTGCTAAAATAAACTTAAAGCATAAAGACGATGACAACGACACCTCTGCGACCTGTAAACAATATTTATGAATTATTGTAATAAATGCTACCTAGCACATAAGTAGATGTTTAAGTCATACAGTCTCTTAGGTGTTGAATGTTGGTTGAAGCTGGCTCCTTTCTTGGCTTACAACATCAACAATCGTACTGGATGGACTAGTTCATTTGATAAAAAAAAGCCAATGTTTCTTTTTCAACATTGCTCGATGTGTGATTGAGTGGCTTGAGAGCTCGCCAACCTATTTTCCCTTCTTCCGCCCACACATTTTAGAATTTAAATTACCTGTCTCCAAATTCTAGTTAGATACATATCTAAAGTTGGGTTTGAGCATTTAGATTTTACAAAATATAGCTTCCGTTAATCTCCCCTCCCTTAATTGTTATTACTTTATTGAGTTTAAAATAATAAATCACTTATAAAATACCTTCTAGACGTGTAGTAAATTCATTTAATTTATAATCTCCTTTAGTCAATCAAATTACTTTCCTAATGATATGAATTAGCTCTATCTTACACTTTGGCTGCCTCAGAACCTCACAGATGTCATTTGAGTCTTTGTGACAGCGATACATTTAACATAAACGGGCAAAGACTCATTGCAAAAGGTAATTTTGCAACAAACTGTATAGTCAGTATGATACGCTAAGCCTTCGACTCAGACACCTCTATTTTTCTACTGTCTTACTCCGACCCCTTCATAAATGGCTAAAGTGTATTAATTATTAATAACAAATTTTACTGCAGTAAAATGCTATATTTAAATCTATTTGTCAATCCAAATTACAAATATTAGTCATTAAGAATAAAAAAGTAAAAAATTAAAATTATATATTGCTATAATATTATACCTTTTTATTTTGAAGTTTGGGGTCAGAGTTGGTACATTTTTCAGACTCCACACAAAATTGTTTCAGACTCCACAGCGCTGGTTTGCAAGTCACAACTTTTGATGATTCATTGTTTTACTTACTATCTTTTATGATTTACTACTCTACCAATGTCCTTTATTCGCCTTACTCACTGTCATCACATGTTTCTCCTTGCGGCCAAACATCCATCGCCTCTGACTATCACTCTTTGTCCAGGTCATTTGGTGTGCTGCTGTGGGAAGTGATGTCGCTAGGGTACATGCCCTATACAGGGTGTGCTAACCGAGAGGTGATGCAGTTGGTAAGTAGTGGGGGACGCTTAGAGCCCCCCAACAACTGTCCAGGCCCTTTGTACGGCATCATGACGCAGTGCTGGCATCCAAACCCCGAGGAGAGACCAAACTTTTCCACCTTATTTGAGAGACTTGGCTACTGCATGCAGGTAAACATTCGAAATAGCGTTGTATTCATATTTATTGAAAAATAAATATAATTTTATCTAACGACATCTGACCTTTGACCATCTATGTAATTTAACATAGTTTGTTGAACTACTGTAAGTCTAGTCAACTCAAGGTCAAAATGAAGAGAGGAATTTCCCCCTACCTTTCAATCCTTGAGTGCAGCTGCTCTGGCTGGAACAGTGTGGCAAGTCTAATAATAAGCTCAAGGTCAAAACAACTTGTTAATTTTTTTCACGCTCCTAGCCGAGCTGTGTGGTTTTTAGAGGGAAGTGGGCTGGCAGGTGAAATCAGTCACGTGATAATACTCAGATATTCCTGCGTGAGCCAAACTAGTGAATTCTGAAACACAGGGTGTGACCATCATGCGATGAAACCATTTAGACCAACTTTTTGGGCTTGAAAACAGGATGCAACCATTACGCGGTGAAATACGGTATATAACTAAAATGCATAGAAAATTAGATCGTTACCTCTAAATTTGTCCTAAAATAATCTCAGTACAGGGGATAAGCCAAAGCAACACTCAGTTAAATTAATAAATACAGTTTTAACTCTCTTAAATACTATTTTAACAAATTTTAATAGATTGTTTACTAAATTAAAATGTTAAAATTTAAATATAAATGATGCTCTGTAATGTTTCAGGATCCTGATGTGATCAATGCCCCACTGCCAGTTTTCCACAGACCTCCCTCAACAGAGCGAGACATGACAATCATGCGACCACCAGCCCACGAGGAGTCATGTCTACAGGTACAACGAGCAGCAGACTACTTAGTTCCCCTCACTGCCCCTGAACTCCCCTCCTCACCTTCCACCAGCAGTGTGGACAAACTTCTCGCCAACTCGGCCGACTGGGAGACAAGCTTCGTCCTCCCAGAGTCTCGCTCCACGCAGCCTCTCTTAGAACAGGAGTCCAGTAGCAGCAGTGAAGTAGTTGCAATGGCAGCGGAGAAGCTCCCCCCGGCTGTGGGTAGTTTAGTCAGCTTGGAGAAGACTTCGCCCCCCGCACCTACTCATACAAACAACAATAATAATAACAATAACAGAGGCAGTTTGAAGGGTAGTCTACCTCTCGACGCTTCTGCACTAACTAAACAGCCCCTTCCTTATGTGAATGTCAATGTCACACCCTCTCATGTTGCTTTGCCACAAATGGAAAATGACATGGAAGTTCAAAATCGACCATTCACGGTACAAGGTGCAGCGACCAGGCATTTAATGTCCGATACTGAAATTTCATGTTGAAAATAGTTAACATACATATTTTTAGAGGGCTCGGTTGTCAATGGACATTACATGTACAAGGAAAGTAACACATTTAAAACAGGGGGTTTATATTTTTTACACAATTTGTTTAAATTTGTGTGTCAAATGTTCATGCTTTACATTGTATATATTCATCTAGTAAACTTCACTCGTACACCTATTTGCTGCTAGTCTTTGTATAGAAATACAAAATAAAACAATACTATATCTCTGTGTAAGACTCCTGTTTTATATGACTATAATTTTGTTATTATTTCATTTAAGTCCATTATTTTATAAGAGCAGTTGTGTGTGCTGTAACAAACTTATTTTAAATAATTAAATATAAAAATAGTTATTTATAAATATGTTACATTCAAAATCAAAGAGTTTGATACTTTGGGTAAGTTTGAACATATAGTAACTAGGCATTACCTTGACATCGGATGGTCTTCGTTGCAAGTACAATAAAATCCTATTTTGTAATTCGAAGTGTGAGGTGAAATGCATCGAAATAAGGAAGTGGTCTTTTACCGTTCAACTCTGACTGTCAGAGTATGTAGAGTTGTGATGAAGCGACAAGAACCAAAGTGTCACATCGAAAAAAGGACCGTCCTTTAATCCATAAAACGGTCTGATAAAAGGCATTTATTTTCCTTGAACATATTGTTTTAAACAAAAAATGCATTTTTACTACGTTAGAGTAAATTAGACCATTTAAACATCATCCATTATACGTAATCCAGAGTAGAAGTTTAAGAAGGGAAATTTCCAACAAAATAGTGTGTGTGGGGTGACAAAAAAAACGGTAATTTTTTTATATGAGTACTGTAATGAAAATAAAAATTTGTAACTTACAATTTATGGTATATCACATTGATTATTGTATAAATATTGTGTAAATTGAGTTGAATATAGGATTATTCCTAGAATCAAAATGTTTTGAGACACAAATAAACAATATTTTTATGTGAAAACAAATGCATAATTGTGAAAAGATTAAATTGTATATAATGTGAAATGAATGTTAATAAGATATCAATGCAGAGTTGTATTAGATGATATTGAAAATTTTAATGTTTATGGCAATGATAAAACACAAGTTTATGCACAATCAATAACTCGAAAGAACAAATTGCATGCTTAACATTTGGAGAACTGGTCCTTAACAAGGCTGTGGAGTTGGTACGCCAAGACTTTGACTCCTATGCCTTCAGAAATGGCTCAAGTATATTTATTATTAGTAAAAAATTTTACTGCAGTAGAATTCTCCAATACAGATTACTTCATGGGAAGCTTCTTTGACATTATGAATTCATATTTGAATACATTTCTCAATCCAGATTACAAATATTGGTCTTAAAGAAATAAAAAAGGATGAAATTAAAATTATATATTGACCATATATTGTTATAATATTAATTTTATTTTCAAGTCAGAGTCAGGGTCGGTACATTTTCATTGATTCCAACTCTGACTCCACTCAAAATGGCTTCTGACTCCACGACCTTGACTCCTTAGCCCTGTCGGTTACATGAATGTAGTAAAGTTGTCACTGGCAGGTTCATTTACTGTATACATTTCGGTGGGGTTGGCAGACTGATGTGCAATAGTACCTTCTTGCTCATTGAGGAAAACAACAGGAAACTACCTCACTCCTTATTTCCCTAGTACGCCTCTTCGTTGCTTCCTAAGCTTTACAGCTAAAGGTGGAACTGTTGAGGAAACAACCAAACTTTGGGTTCATACATACCTAATGTAAATGCTAATGAAGAAAATCAACCCGGATATATCATTAGAATAGCCTTTTATAGAAACAAATTAAACAATTAACTTTTCTTTTCATTTCTTCAGACTGAAAAGAGAAGTTTAATTCTTTTTCCAAAAGAATCTAACACAACCATGAGTTCAGGTTAGTTTCTTTCCGTATTTGTTTTATTACATAATTTTATATTATTTTTACACTGTTTTAGTTAATTTACAAGTCCTTTGACATTATTTTTTTATCATATTATAAATAATAGCTATAACTCTTTAATTTTGTTAACTTTTTATACAGCACAATCAACTTTATTGTATGACTGTTGCTCAAATTAAATACTTCATAACAAGCACAGTCAGTACAGCAAAGGCTAAGCATTACTTGCAAACATTACTTCAGTATAATTATTTCAGCTTCATAAGAAAATTACTGTAGTATTACAATTAGTAAATTAAATACAGTTTTTACCCATCTGGTTAAGGTAGGTAAAGTAGTGAAATAAGTGTTTTGTCATTCACAGTATCTTGTAAAAATATTTTTTGTCAAGGGATTCAATGGAAAATGAAGTTATTTACCACAGAAGACCAAGAATATTTAGGCCACGGTGACATTATGCCTTTCTCTTTGTATTGAAGAATTCCGTTCAGAGATCGAGCAGTTTCAAATAGTATTAGAGGAGTTTGAACCATATTTAATAAGTATAACCAGAAGAAACAAAGCACTTGCACATTAACAACAATTACAAATTGCACTCCATTGACTAGGCACTGTATCCCCTGATCAATTTTTTAGCACTACATCCGACTACCTGTTTGAGTTATACACTTATCCCAATATCATTCCATTGCAGATATGCATGGCGTATCTAAAGCATCTGTCTTAAGTTGTGTACAAAGTGGTTAACTTAGTTAACAACCTACTCCTCACCGAACTAGTATGTCAGACGGGAAATGTTGGTGGTGTTATTGAAGTTCCATGACGTCGACTCATTTCAGGGGTTGTTGATGGAACTCTTATAAAAATTGATTCACCCATTGATCACAAAGAACAATTTCTAGATTGAAATGGTAATAATTCTTTGAATGGAATGCTTGTTTCTGGACCAGACCTTAAGTTTTACTACTTTTTCAGAAAACTTGCCTGACATTGTTAATGATCGTGCTTTAAGAACAAGCACCCTGTATGAACAGCTAAAGCGAAGTTGAATACCTTACCCTAAATCTTTTATTCTTGATTACTCCATCTATCCTCTGAAGACGTAGCTGATCGCTCCAATAATAAAGGACCCTGGGAATCAAGCACGCCTTTGGTTCCTTAGTGCTCATAGGAAGACCAGAGGGTCATTTGAGAATGCCATAGGAATTTTGAAGGAAAAACTCCCTTGCCTTATCACCTATGTCTATCTTCTACGTTTGCTGGCATGGCTATGCACTGTTGTGTAGCTCTAAGCAACTTGACGAAAAATGATGTGTTCTTGGAGCAAGATGAGTAAAAAGAAAATGATTTAGTCTATAATGTGGAAGTTGAAGATGACTGTGAAGATAGCGATGAGAAACTGCAGTTTTATTATAGTAATTTTGCATAGACATGGGCCATTAAGCTCCAAGTTATGAAATTACTTGGTTAAAATAAAAACAGTGATATTCAAAATGGTTTATTTTCTAAAACCAAGCCATATAATTACAAATCACTTTCATTATTCAACAAGATAACACTCAGTATTTCCTCTCAAGAGAGCCTCATTATTGAAAACATAAGCGTATTAGCAAATACTTGTTTTAGCACTGTAGTCAACGCTGGTGGTATCATTCAGTGTAGTTTTCCCATTGTGAAGATAACCTGCTCTCTCGTGAAGGGGTTTTGCAAACCTAGAAGGTGGAAGCTTTTACTTTTTCTCTTTCAAGTACAGATCAACTCCTAAATGTTCAATTTCCAACTGAAGTCTGATCTTCTTCAACAAATCTATTTCATTCACAAATGAACTTGCTTGAGTGCATATAACCCAAACGGGTAGTAAGACATGGTGCTAATAATAATAATAATAATAATAAACTTGCTTAAGTTGAGGCTTTTGAAGTTATATTGCCTATTTGTGAGTTTTATTTTCTTCCTGAGCACCTACATTGTTCACACACTCTACTTCAATACTGTCCAGGTCAATTGACACCCCATGGTCAAGAAATATAAGTGTCCCTGGTTCCTCACTTGGTGTGTTCATGCTTTCCTTAGTACCTAGACCCCCCACTCTTCCCCCAACTAAGAATAAATCCTTTCCTAATATGTCTAGGGCCAATTGGTCTATCTCGTTGAATGTCTGGTCCTCTTTTGTCTTGTCTGTTTGGCACCATCCAATTTCTTATGTAACAATAAATAAATGAGGTTATGGTTGATTATCCCTATTTCATCATCATAAACTGTTTCCAGCCTGTGACCAAGTCAGTTTATTAAAATACCTCCATCTTCCTCTACACTTCCACCATTCTTTCTCCTTTAATTTCTTCAATTCTCCTCTCACTTGAGCACTTTCTGTTGTCTGCTCCTCCCATCTTTTTCTTGGCCTTCCTTGCGGTCTTTTCCCTAAATGCTTCATTTCTAATATGCCCGGGGCGCTAAACGGAGCTAAACCTAGCCTAATATAGCCTGGGCGTGATATGAAAATAATCCCCAAACCTAAAATAACCTAGGCATAATAGTGAAGTTACAATCGTTCACTTTTTGATACTAGCATGAAATGTTACATATTAGCATAATTTTATGGAGAGTAAATTATAATTTAATGCCATTCTGAAAAGGTTATTTTACATTTGCCACCTTGAGAAAATGGCACCCTAAAACGGTTTGTTTTTGCAATTATAACATAAACTGTTTATATTGTCAAAGTGTTTGTTAAACTTATAATAAAAAATGGAAGATAGTATTGTCTACAAAATAATGTTTGGTTTGGGAATTATTTTCATATTTTTCCAGAGTTCAATTACCATGGGAAATGTGGTAACTGACAGGTAGCAGAAGATTTAAAGAAAAGTCAAAAGAAAAACAAAATTAAAAATAAATTATTTTTGTCGACGTTTTGACTACCAAAAGTGACAACAAAGCAATATATGGTCTTACAGATCATTTGGTTTGTCGAATGGATACATGAGAGTAGATCTGGTAGCGTTTAATAGCTGTCAGTTATAACCACTCCTATTGCGAATGGACTATATTATCTACCGGTTACATAGGGAACAACATTTATCTCCGGCTGCCCCTGCTAACTATGATTTATTTAGAACAAAGTTAGTCATGTGAAGGTTAAATAAAATTGTGGTGCATTAAAGGATTATAGTACCTACAGTAAACATTATTAAATTACTAATGTTTTCTTCTGGAAATTTACTTAAGTAATGTTCAATACAAAAACTTGGTTTTTTGTTGTTTGTGATGAAACTGATTGAACTGACAAACTTTGAAAGCTCATCCCATTCATTAGTTTTTCTCTTTTCCACACTCATTCAGAAAATTTTGCAAATAGTACATCCTTTGAAGGAAACTAAGAAATTTCAGATTTTTAGAAAATTTGTACGGTATCTTTATCAGTCTTCCATTTTAACAGAGTGATTAAACTCACTGAGAATAATATAGCCCAAAAATCCCTTAAATTGTTTCCACTGATGCAAATTTACAGTAGTATCATCCTTAGTAAAGTTTTAAATTTTACCACAGTAAACTGGAAATTCTACCAAAGTAATTAAAAAAACTTTACTGCAGTATTTTTTTTAACTAAGGTTTACTTAGGTAGTAACAAATATTTATGAATCAAAAATTTACTTCATAAAAATGCCACAGTATAGTACCATTATAAATACTGCATGGTTGATTGGCTCTTGTTTATATATTTCTCTTTGAATAGTTAGTATCGATGTAGTACAAATCAATCAACAGCAGGAAATAGCGACTGCGGGGTTGAATGTCTATTGTTTATTTATTTCTCATCTGTGAGTTGCTATCTATCAAGTACAACTCAAACAACAACAGGAAATAGCAACTGCATGGTTGAAAGTCTATTGTTTATTTATTTCTCATTTCTCATTTCTAAATACCGTGTAGTCAAAGCAAGAACATTAAGAAACAACAGACAGTCAGCCACTTAGCTTACTTTCTATTTGATGAAACATTCTGGAACAGTGAAGACTTGATGTGAATGTGTTTTCTTTGACCCCCCATATCCAGACTGACAAATCTAGTTCATTCCTTGATGTAAGTCATAAAAAGATAGTTTATAAAATGGTTTACTAAATGTGTATAACCTTTTTCCTATTACTTCAGCTGCCTTATTGATTCTGTGGATTAGAATAAAACAGGGGCTACTGATGTATCACTAGCTAATAATGCTCATATTCGAGTTGAACATCAGACAAGAGATGTGGGCTCTTCCGGTTATGCAACTTGTATGGACCTTGCGATGTGTTATATAACTGGGATCATTGTACAAAAACTTGTGTTTTAATAACGCTTTCTATGTAAATGAGACTCATACTGTTATCAATATGTTTTATAGTATCATTCAAGTTTAGTCATATCTTTGAAAAAAATGTTCTAATATATAGCTCAAGATTTTATGATTTTCAAAAAAATTAATTACATTTCAAGATAATCTTTAATAATTTAAGCTTGATTGTACTATGTTTTTATTGCCTTTATTGGATAAAATTGTGGTATTTTATTGATAACTTGGTCAGTTTTTATTTGTGTCAACAATCTACACAGAGCTTACACCAAGTATATTCTTGTTTTAGATTTCTATTGTCTAATGCAGGGGTTGGCAACCTTTTTGGGCTCTGATTGACTTACAAAGTTATCAAAAGTTCTGTGATCATCCATCGTTTCTCCATTCTTCCTTTTTTTTGTCTATAAATCTTATATGTATTCTTTAAAATCAACCTTTATCAAATTAATATTTATGTCCCCAACTTTCTTAAAATTATATAGATAAACTAAATAAAATGTACATTTTCATCTTAAATTTCTTATAACATTGCCAATTATAAATTATCAAGTTTATTTTGGTCACACTCAAATATTATTTGAAGGTACTTAATAAATTTGTGAGTTCATCAGATAAACTTTTGTTGACCATGTAGTTTTTTTTACACAATCGATATAAAATTTCTGCAAGATTGACATGTCGAATGCAGTTGACCAGTTGCCAATTCCTGGTATTCTACTATTTTAAGGCTCATTAAGTACCTGGCAAATATAAATTACTTAAAATAAAATTTAAAATATAACAAACGCCTGGACTGATTATAAATAAAAAACATTAATCTAAAATGTAATACTAAAGCTCAAATTTACAAATTAGCATAAATATATTAGAAAATCGTTCTGGATAGTTATTTTATATTTTTGAACCAAATAGCCAAAGCTATTATTTATGCTTTTTAGAAAGGATTACTCCATTTAGCTATCATATTCATAAAATAGAAAAGTTACACCTGGACACGGGAATCGAACCCGAGACCTTTGGCTTAATACGTCAATGCTCTACCCGTAGCCGACAATTTCCGTACATCCATCATAAACTCTGCCTTAAAATATGTATGAAGAATGACCCTGGCCACAGGATGATTCCTGGATAGCTCAGTGGTTAGAGAATTGGCATAGTAAGCCAAAGATCTCGGGTTCAATTCCCATGTCCAGGTGTCATTTTTCAATTTTCTGAATTTTATATTTTAATAAGTGGAAAAATAGTTTGTATCTCCTTCACATTCAAAGAGATAAATATTGCCAAAAAAATTCATGTCCAACCATTACCAGTACTTTAACTTTGGAATCCTAGTAGCAAAATAATAACTTGTAGCCTACTACTACTACTACTAGTAGTCTAAAGGGGATCTTTAATTTTTATTACTATTCTCGCCACCGAGACAGTTTCAAATGGCCAATCTTTTATTTTGCATAAAATTGAATAATTTAAATTCACTTTATAAAAATATATTTACTTCCTTATTTGTTTTATAAGACTTACTTTTTCCCTAAACATCACATCCAACCAGTCAAAAATATAATTAGTTAATTTGCAAAGTGTATCTAATATACATAATCTCAAGTACAAACATCAAATTGGATTTAAAAAAACAACCTATAACAAGTATACTATTTGTATATAATATCCAACAGACTTTGAAATAAATGTATATTCAATAGTGAGGAGTGAACAAATACATAATTTAAAATGTTTTAACCACAAATTTAATTCAGAAAAGAAACATTTTTAAGAATAATCAGATATATCAAAAATACAAAAGCATGGTAGGCTATTGGTACTTAATGTAACCTAAATAATTACTTTAATTATTTTTAAATCTAGTGAATAATTAAAAGTATATATGTAGAAATGTAAATGTTGTAAGAAACTGTTGAATGTTCGAAAACTTGACTCAAATAAGAAAATGAATGTTCGAGCAGTGTTATAAACCTGGTTTCATACAAATGGCAATTTATAAAGGTTATTAATTTATAAAAGAAGAATTTTTTAAGGAAAGTACAAAAAAATTGTTATTAAGATACCATGCCAGTTGAAAAGTGTAGTAAAATGAAAGCTAAGTGGTGAAATTGGTGAAAGTTTTCAGTAGGAAGGTACAAGTAAATACAATTGAAACATAACATAATATTTTAACCCATTTTTTTTTAATAGCCTGAAAGCTACAGCCAGCCTTAGGATAGTTAAATCTGCATATTTTTTTACTGATATGGCTTTTTACTTAAAAACTTGTCCTTATTGACCAGTGTTTATGAAGAATTTCATTGATCAATCAAATTTCTCCTAATATATATATATATATATATATATATATATAT
>CABFWB010001275.1:138222-173352 GCA_902151455.1 Timema bartmani
ATATATATATATATATATATATATATATATATATATATATATATAAAGGAATTAGGATTAAACTTTTGTGTATGCATATGGTGCAACATTAAAAACAGAGTGCAGATGAGGCATCAACCCATACCCTACAAATAATTTTAATAAAAGCTCAAATCATATGAACTACATATATAATATAGGTCACCGAAGGCATGAGAGATCTAAGAATAAAAGAGCAAGTACGACTTTGTGTTTGGATGTTGTTGAAGCGAAGGGAGTATGCAAGGATAGGGAAGTGTGGAGAAATTTAGTGAGGATGGATTAAGTATGAAGCTGTTGTTTTTGCAGCTACATATACAATTTATTGCCTACCTCGCAAGGGAACGGAGTGATTAGATATGTACTAAAAACATATTAACTGTCTAGGCTAAATTTTTAAGACAAAGCTTGCAATTTTATATATAAAAGGTATGCCTAAACTCCCTTCCTCCCTCCCATCAAAGTTCATTTGTTCAAGTGTTTGCCTTTGGTCTCAACTCTCAAGTAGTTGATGGAATAAAATAATTCCCACTTAAAAAAATGTATGAAGATACAAATGTTTTTTAATCTCATTGTATCTATATTTTTGTGTGTTTATTTTTAGTGGCTTTTTTTTTTTGTAGGGTGAGTCATGAATTGTGTTTTCAAACATAAACTGTATTTATATATTTTTAAAATGTTTCACTGTATTCTAGTTTGTGATAGCTTTTATGTATTGGTAAATTCAAGAAATAAATACTAGGAAAGGATAGTTAGTAATAAAAAAATGAAACCGTACATAAACTTCTACACTTTAGTATGAACAAAATAAATAAAACTAATGCTATGCGTACACACAACTCAAGACAATTCCTTTTGATGGTGATTGGATTCGAGAAATAAAGGACCCCTCCCTTTGGGTTAGTACAATAGAAACATCAACCCTTTCCAAGTATTCTTATACTTTTTAAAATTCTTTGGTTTCTTTAGTTGTATGTTTAAACATGAAGAATGGGTGTCAGTCTAGGGATTGGATGGAGGTGTCTCAGGATAGTGGTTTCTTTTAGCACCGTGTCTCACTACCTGTTCAGTTTATATGCCTATCTAATAATTACACTAATGTATTAGGGATGAGCTAGGTTGAATTTAGGGAAAGTGTACCTGTATTTCTATGAAGGTAGAGTGGAAAACCATTTAGGAAAACTAACATCAGTACACCCGGTCAGGATTCGAACCCTGACCTCCCAGTCATCAGCCGTCTAGTCTAGGGATAGTGTTGAATGGTGAGCTTGCGCTAAAACTGTCAAAAAATTTGAGTTCCTTGTTTTCAGAAAGCTAGTTTGTTAAAACGGAAGGCTGTATAATTTAGTCAAGTGAGGAAATATCAATAAGGAGGGTAACTTAATAAGAAATGCATCCACAGCTAAAGTTGAGAGAGGTAAGTAAAAGTAAAGAAGATCCACATGTGAAAAACTACCCTTAGTATTGTCGGAATTGGACCCCATACCTTTCTCTCGATGTCGATCAATTGTGATGCAAGTCTTAACACCTTGTGCCACATGCTGGTTCATTCGATATTAAAAAAATAAAGAATTTAGTTTTTGAATGTTGCTATAATTGATGTGCATTTTTATAACATTTTGTCACACACACAGTTAAAAGGAACAGAATGACAATCTCCTTTAGGCATAATCAAATTATTATCGGTTAGTGTGCTTCAGGTCACGATTACATTGACTCACCTAATGGACACAGCTTACCCTCTCACTTGGGGTCTACGAGTCGAGTATAGCTTAAGTTCAATAAATGTATAATGTTAAAACTTAATGTATGGTATGTAAATACAAATTAATTATTTAGTACACTATAAAAAAATATTTTTGAAATATAAATAAGATTTAGATATTTAAAATTTAAAAAATTTATATTTCTTTGAAATGACAATAGAATCAATAGCTTTACAATGAAAGTATTATATATTGAATTTTAAAATCAAAATTACTACAACTTAAAAATAAACACTATAATAATAATTGGAGCTATAGTAAATAGTAATAATATTACAATTCTAAATAAACCTTTCTAACCCGCTTCAGTGGCCAAATTGTCTAAGCCATCACTCTTGTGTTAGACTGCTGATGGCGTGGTCGGGAATTAAATCCTAGTTTAATCTACTGAGGGTGGTTTTTCCTAAATGGTTTCCCACGCAAATACAGTTAGATTACCTCTAAAATGCTTCCTCATCCATACCCCATTAGAGTCGTTATCATATATATACGTATAACCTGAACAAGTGGTAAGATGTGATAAAAAAACTTTTGAAACTGAAAAATTAATCAATATTCAATTTTTATATAGCTTAAATACAATTTTAAAACAATCTTCTTGAAAAGAGAGTTGGGTATTCATATTTATCCGTAAACAACCCTGTCCATTCCCTTTCCATCTAGGTTGCAGCTATTTACTTGATGCTGCCCTTGACAATGTTCCAAAGAGAAACAAACATCTCCCTAATATCAGAGAAAGAAATTAAACCAGTATTTTTAAAGGTGTAACTAGTACCTTTTGTAGTTAGTACCATATGGTGTGTGTGTTATATCAACCCTCCCGATACTGTATTTATCTCTGTATTCTACCCTCCTCCATTCAACAACCACTTAGATCCACTTTGGGGGCTGCGTAGTCTACTCTACTACTACTCTCGCAGTAGACTAAACTGCCGACGACGGGGAGATTGAGTTTCGAAACTCGGTCGGGTGTACTGAGGGTGGTTTTTCCACTCCCCCTCCACGCAAATGCGGGTATGCTTCTTATAAATATAACCTTCCTTATCCTTAAAAACCATTAGCAAAATTAGTACATAAACGTGTAACTCGAACAGGTAGTAAGATGCGATGCCAAATTTTAACAATATTCCAATGGTGAGATGTCTGCCCACCACCCTCCTGGTTATGTTCTTCCTCCTCCCTGCTCATTCTTATTCCTACCTGCACACCTCACAACACCCGGGCAGGTCCAGAGAAGCAAACACTGAGCTAGGCCTATTCTAAATTAATTAGATTAAATAATTAAAGATAATTGTAATTAAATCTATCACTATATTTTTATTATTAAATATCATGATCATCATAATTAAAAAAAAAAATTAATGATCAAGAAAAAGGATCACTATTTGAATGTGGTTTCGACCCTAAGAGATCAGCCCGGCTACGTTTCTCACGATGCTTCTTTTTAATTGCTATAATTTTCTTAATTTTTGCTGTAAAAATCGCTTTGACCCTACCTTTCTTCATACCAGGCACACAATACAACTCAGTGAAATAGCCTCATAAAAAAACTCAATATGGTAGAGTCCAAAGTCCATAAATCTGTCTGGTTTGTGCCCAAGTATCTATTAAAAGCTCTCTTGAAAATCTGAATACTCGCAGGTCTAACCCTCGTACCTCTCTAAAAACTTAACATCAACCCATGAGAACTAAACTAATACTTTCAGAAACATATCTTCTTTCAACTGACACAAAGAGGTTTCGTGATATTCTTCTACCTGCGTCTGGTCACTCACTTATGCAGCGTATTTTGAAAAAAATTAATTCTGAGCTCTGATTTAAATAATAATAAGACTATATCAAATGTTTATGTGCCGCTACAAAAAAATATATATAACAAAATCTTCAAACAAAAACAAGGGTGCCCTAACGAAACACCACTAGTCTTGATAAAGTAGTTCTTTTACATCCATATTTCAATTTTAATATTTAAAAAAAATTCTATTTGGTTGCAAAAACCAATTAATAACATTATAAAATCCTGTAGTAAAATAAATAATAATTTAATAACAACCATGAATGTTAAAGTTAGACTGCCAAATGGCTTGATTCAATGATTATTGAAAGAAGGATACAAGGACAATTTCTAAACATTTAATAGAAAATTGCAGGTATAATAGTAAACATTTAATAGAAAATTGCAGGTATAATAGTATACATTTAATAGAAAATTGCAGGTATAATAGTATACATTTAATATAAAATTGCAGGTATAATAGTATACATTTAAGGCATAAGACATCACAGTAATTTTCAGGATATATCATACCTCTTCTTAAGGAGAAGATAATAGAGTGATGAGATGGCTACGACTTGATTTTGTATTTCATTAGAAGGAATCAAACGGGCCTGGGGATAACGTTCGGGTGTGAAAAGGGTACCTTAAACTACTGGGGGCAGGGGGATGAACATTACTCTGGTTCTGTAACATAGGTCCAAAAAATAAATTGTGCTTTTTACACATGAAGCGCTTTTTGTTCATCTGGTTTATAGGCAAAAATAACTTATATTCATACTTAATAGTCATAATATAAAAAGAAATACAATAACTGTGCACAAAAAAAAAATCTCATTTGAACAGTAGAATAAACCGCTTTGCTGGCCGCACTGTCTAATACTCTCGTAGTAGACTGGGCCGATGACGGGGTGATTGTGGTTTGATTCTGGTCGGGTGTAGTGAAGGTGGATTTCTCTAAATTGGTTTCCCACGCAAATACGGGTACACTTCCTCTAAATGCAACCTTCCTCATCAATAACCCATCAGCGTAATTATTACATAAGCGTATAACCGAATGGGTAATAAGACACGATGTTAAAAAATCAGTAAACTATAAGAGCAAACTTAAGCTGAAATATGATCAGTTTTACTCTCTTTCGGTGAAGAAGGGGCCCTATGTACCTCAAAAATGTCTGTAATGGGTTGTGTTTTAAATTTGAACTCGTGCAAACACAATTTTCTAGTAAATTATTAGGCCTTGCCCTTCTATGCTTTTATGATTACCGAGTTGATATCGAGTGTTGTGAACATATAGTTGACACAATTCTCATCACATGCCACCAGTAAACAATCATTTCACTCTGGGGTCAACTTCTAAACACTTTAAACAAGGAAAATGTATTCTTTCTCCAATTTCATCACATATGAGAGGTAGAATTGAAAAAACATATATATAATAATATGTTATATGTATAAATGTTAATATGTAAACTCAGTGGAAATATCTCACAAGCAAATGTTTTGTGTCACCAATATAATCAAATCTGTGCGGAATAAGAATGGAATGGGCTCAAGAAATCTCTCCTTTTAAATTTTATTTTGGATAAAATTCAAAAACTTCTAATACATTTTATAACTTAAGTTCAGAATCTAATAAAGTGATCTTAGACTATTTCCACCTAACACCATGTACTTAAGCTAATATTAAAGTGACTGAATGTGTTAAAGAATCAAAGGGTAATTTTTTTATGGATCAAACATTTACACTGAAAACATACTATGACCTCTAAAACTGATCATTTTCGGCTAGTGCAGTTTTCAGCAGCTTTTTTGGGCCCTGGTCGACTTACTACCAAAGTTCTCGCAATCACCCATAATTTTCCCACTCTATGTTTGTTCTTTTTTTGTTTATACATCTTATATTTATTCCTTAAATTCAACCTCTCCACAAATAAGTTTCCACCTTTCTGAAAAACAAAAATTGAATAAATAAAAGGTATATTTTCATATTAAACTATTTAATTTTCTTTAACATTACTGATTATGACCGATTTGAAAGTATTTGGTATATTTTTGTGAGTTTAGAAATCTTAAGGATATATTTTAATGACGATATAGTTTTATTACGTGATCTACTAAAAATTAACCGGTTGCAGATTCCTGAGCTAGTGCCTGTAGATTAATTTTGTTTTCATCCACTTTGGATATTAAGAGCCCATTTAAGTCTTATTTAATCAGGATACTATGTACACATTACTGTGGTTGAATAAGAACACTTATTGAAGTGTTTTTTTTTCCGCATTCTTCACTTGACAACAGCAACATTGTGATTAGGTTAAAAGTTTTTTTAAATTTGAAAATAACGATTTTTCAATTTTGTTGTATTTTTAAAAATATGATAAACCGTTTCACTGGTCTCAATTTAACCGTGTTTTTAGAGTGTACTACAGAAAACTGTACTAAAATGTGGCATCTGGTTTTAGAGGTATAACTTAAGTTAGGTGTTATCATGAGGAGACAGGTTCTTAAGAACCATTTAAATGTTTGCCCATAAAGCTTAGTTAACCAACTGGGTGTAGCATATAAGACAAATCTTAATGGTGGATTGCCTAATTGCTTGGATTTTATAAAGTTTAACTGAGGTCGATTTTGACAAAAGTTTTTGAAACGGGTCCTGGTAACTTACTTTTCTTACAATAGGTATGGATCACATTCCATTAAATAGGTTTATTTTAAATATTTTGAACATTCATTTGAAAGGACATACTTTTTTTTGTCAATATAAGTAAACTTTTTTTGTTTTTAAAAATACAATCTAGCTGTACATAATTTAACAAATGATGTATATTTTCTGTACATATTGTAATAGTGACACCACGAGGAAAGTGATTATTAAAATTTAAGGACTAGAAATAAAAAAAAATTGTCTTAACTAATTTAGAAAATCTAATAATATAATTCAATCTTACTAAGTTATTTGAATACCAATTACTTTTTAGAGAATGTGTTTTTATATAATCATGCTATGGATTTTAAAATTATTTCAAGAAGCTTATTTCACAATTTTTGGGGATTTTGGACAATTCTAATAACATTTAGGACCAATCAGTGTTTTTGATTCTCGAATAAAATATACTGGTATTCAAATTTTATTGTTTTTCAAGTTATTGTGAAAATAATTACAAAAATCTCTCAAACTATTGAATTAATATATTGCAATTAAAAAATAAACATAACTACAGCTATCCATTTTTTAAGGTTCCACATTTTAATCATTATATTTTTATTTCCAGGCAATCATTTCGATTTTACTGTTTACATTTTATGTACAGGCCCAATTATATTTGCATAAAGAAACCAAGATTCAACATATTTTGTATCCTATTTTTAGTAGACATAAAAACCTATTCATTTGAAAAAATAATTTTACTTTCTCTCAAAAAACATGTTTAATAGGTACTGTACCAATGTTTATTGCTAGAAAAAATCAGTGCATTTACTAAATTTTGAAAATTTTACTAAGCTATTAAAAACATTATTATGTGTTCTGCCTTATGAAAGGTCCATTCCTTTTGTCAGTGAACTTAGGCCGCCAATGTCCTTTGCCTCCTCATTCAACTCCCAGAATTTTCTTATTTCCTTCAAGTCATCCACTATTTTAATCCTCCTTCTTAAGCTCCTCTTTCCCGCAACCTTTCCTTCTATGATGTCATAAAGAAGACAGTTCCTCCTAAGGATGTGTCCGATCCAGTTCACTTTGTACCGAAGAATCACATCCAAAATGGTTCTATGGTTCTCTTATCATCCACTCTTCTTCATTTGTCACTCTGTTTGTCCACCTGATCTTCTCAAGTCTTCTCCAGCACCACATTTCAAAGTTCCCCAAATATTTCTTTTCCATCTTCTTGAGAGTCCAAGTTTCTTCTCCTTACAGTAAAATATTCCAAAAGTAGCATGTCATCAGTTTCTTCCTCAGTTCCAAACTCAACTTGCTGGTCATTTGAATATAAGAAAGATTAAAGTAATTATATGTGTATGAGCCTATTTTATTGAAATTACTAACTTTGTATTAGGTTCTTAATAATGTTCATATTTATTTGGTAAGGAGTAATAAATGATAAAATTATATTTTCTTTGTTATTGTTTTTATTCTCTTCTCCTTATTTGATATAGCCTTAGTCTTCTATGACAACCTCAAAATTTCACAAACTTTCCATTAATTTGTATTTAATATAAATCATCTTTATCATAAATAAGACCTGAAGATGGTGTAACATCTATATATAACACCGAAACATGGCATCATAGAAGACTATGATACTTTCAAATAAGGAGAAGGGAATGCAAATAACAACAAAATAGATATTAATTTACAATAGTAAGGTTTAATATTAATTATGAATTAAAATCAATTTAAAAAGATAAACATGAAAGAGTGACAAGTAATTCAATAACTGACCAAATAGATTAATCAAATTGATACTGAGCTAATAGTTAAAAAAAAAGTTAATTGATTTAAATACATCAGTGGTTTTCAACACTTAGCTTATAACATATTTCAATATCAATTTGATTCATCTATTTTGTTGGTTATTGAATTACTTGTCACACACTCATGTTTAATTTATTAAATAGATTTTACTTTATAGTGCACATAAAACCTAATCATTGTGTATATTAATAACTTGGCTTCATAATGTGAAGCAAGTACCAAATTACAATGCAGTAGGTTGATAAAAATTAACAGGATTAGTACTAAATCTTTCCTATAATCAAATAATCTAATAAATTATAGGTAGGCTTACTCTAGTTATTTGCAGATCATAAGTTTTTATTTTTTTCTTCTTTAAGATCTGGAATACTGTAGAGTCTCGGAAACTCGACACTCAATAACTCGAGATTCCGTGTAACTCAGCACACGCACGTGCAAACAGTTGTTGGCTCCAGTCATCACAATCCAAGGTCATTAAACTATATAACCTCTCAGTTTGTTTGTGTAACTCGAGTGGAACAGTCGTGCTGTGGTGTTATTACAAGCGCTGTGTTTGTTAGTTTTCCATTTCACCAACGTGTTATTCGAATCAATACAATATTATATGTACAGTAGCCTACCGTACACTACTACAGTACAGTACAACTGTACCTATAATATTCGATAATGTATTGTGATTCATCCTTGTTTAGTAAACATGACATAGTAAATATGCATCTTATGTAATTTCATTTGTAAAACTCGACATTTCAATAACTCGACACCATCTCAGTCCACATTAAGTTGAATTTACGAGACTCTACTGTATAAACTAAGCATATTTAATTTTTTAAATAAAAAACTCAAATTTTAGTAATATTATGTTTTGGTCCTCTATATATACCAGATAAAATTAGTTATTAAAAAAATGTCTGAATATATTAGTTACTGCAGAGTGTGTCAGATAGTTTTGACATGAGGGATAGTACCGGTAATAAAGGTATTATTTAGTATGGGTGGTAACTTTCAAAGTGGCTTTATTCTTAACTAAATAAAATTAAATAAAGGGTAATTTTTGTAGAATAATAATCCAAAGTAAACAACATTTCATTATGACTGTGAATTTATAAAAAAAAAATGAAAAAAAAAATTGTGTGAATGAAACATATTGCCACCATGAACAGAGGAGCTTAACACTATTTTTCATGTGTCAGAATCAAATTATCTGTTTTTGGTTTTTAATCTTTTGACAGATGGACACAGAAAAAAGCTGGATAAGCTTATTAAGTCAAGATTGACAGACTGAAGCAACAAAATAAAATTTGCCTCATTAGTACACATACAGAATAAAATTATTTACTTACATACATAAGAAACTTTATATAGATGTACCACCTATATGTAATAATTAAAAATAACGTTAAAATAGAAAACAAATAAAAATCTACAAAAAAAACACAAATAAAAAACTTTGTACCCAATGCTGTTTCTTGTGAAACAAAATTACTATGTAACTGAAGTAAATATGGAAAAGTAGCTCATTCTGTTTTCTGTATATTGTATTACCCGGTGATCATGTCATCATGAATTGATTCATGTATGCAAGTGTATAATAAAATAACAAAATAAATATTCTGTTGTGTTTTATGCAAAAGAAGCAAAATTATTCATATGTGGGTATTCTATTGTTCATACTTAAGTGATAATTTACTTATCATTATAATAAAATTAATAAAACAAATTCATTATCAATTAAAGCATATATCCCTTTTTTGATAGGAACAAATAAGACACAGTGCCAATAAAAAAAAGAGTATTTAAGGTTTCAACTTTTATATGACAATAAAACACATCTATATCATTATCAATCTTACTATGCACTTTATCGTTTCTATTAAAACTAGTTTTCTTATTTACTCATAAATAGGCCATAAAAAAATTTCTGTCCTACCGTATGTTGGCAGTCGGTTATGCAAGATGTTGTGTTGTTTATGTTTTTCTTGTTTCTTTGCTAACACTAATTTTAAAAACCAACTTGTGCCTATAATCATGGGATTGGATATGTAGATAGTGACACTACAAGATTTTTTCTATCAAGTGGTTTTAAATGTATGCTTAAGTTCATTTGAAAAGCCTATACTGAGCTGAATTTGCGTATTTTTTCAAATATATCATTTCAGTTTACAAACAAAATTATTATTGATAAGGGGCACAGTGAAACATTGCACTCCATTTCATCTATTTGAATAATTTAATTTATAGGTACATTAATAACTCGAATGACAATAGTATAACATATTCTAACTAGCTTTTAGGGCTGTCTATGACAATAATAAAACCTATAATAAAACCTAAATCTCAATTGATAGAAGCATGGCAGGTCGGGCTTTGTTTGCCAAAAAAATATTCTTTCTTTCTGTCACTTATTACTTAAGAGTGGTTAAAATTAGAGTAAAATAAATTAATTCTATTTTTATTAAATAGAAAAAAATTGAAAATTTGGCTATGTTAGGTTCTGTCTTGTGGTATATAAAAGTGTGAAAATTTAGCATTAAACATGATGAGAAAATACAGCATCACATTCCACCAAAGAGAATAGATGAAATAATACATACATTTATAGAAACTATGAGAAAAGAATATCATCTCTGTCCAGCAAAGAGTATAACAATCAATTCACTCTTTTCGATATGATCAAAATTGGAAATTCCTGCGCATATAAAGAACCCTCAAAGACATTTTCATGTGAAAATGAGAATTACCACTTTGTTTAGAATGTTTAACAGTTACTAAATACAAATGTTGGTCAAAATTACTATAGCAAGATTTGAGAAAATCTATTTTATCTCTTTTTGACGTTAAGTAAACTACCCTCAGAAAAAAAATTAATCAAAATCCGGCATGGTTAGGTTATTCCACATGGTATATTCTATAAGTGTGCAAAGTTTCAACATTCAAGGTCATCTAGGGGCTTCTGGAGGGGGTGTAAAGACACACAAACATTTGGAAATTATACGTAGAGATATTATGTGGGAGGACCTGGAGAGAAATAATTTTGTTGGGCCCCCTTTCCATTACTCTAATGCACAACCCCCAATAATTCTCTCAGTGGCAGTTTAGTCTATTGTGAGAACGCCACCTTAGACCATTCGACCACCAAAGTGAAAACTAATAGATATGATGATAATTTACTACTAAACTACCCGATAATAGCATAATCTTATTTCTAGTTTAGTTTATTTAAAACATGCATTATTTTGAATAAATGTATCAATTTTCAGTATTCATTTTTAATTGGTGAAAAAATTTTATAAATTGATATTTAAAAAATTTCAATTGTGCTAAATTTGTTTTTATCAAAAAACGGTGCATTAAGAAAAAAAACTTTCGATATTACAAAGCCATCTGTGAAACATTTAGATGTCCCTAATTAAAATATATATATATATGAAAATAGCTTTTTATGTTTATCATTTACCTTGATAGCAAATTTGTCCTTATTAGGTCACTAAAGATACCTACTGTCAGGTTATTCGATGCCTGTTGCTAGTCATAATTTCCTTCACACTTCACTTGTTATGTGCTGAAGATTGAGGAGTTGCCTACTCCCCAGGTGTATACAACGCCAATTTTGATGTCTCGTAGCACCGCCACTTGGCATCACCGACCTAAAGCTCATTGAGTGTAAATACTAGTGGCGTATTCTGATAAATTTAACAGGTATGCTGTTCTATAGTATTCGCAAGAAAAGTTTGGTGATCCATCCTCACGAAAAATATGAAATATTGGCAATTTAGAGGTTATTTTTCATGTCCAACAGAGTGAAAATAAAGAGGTGGGGTCAAGATTATCTACCCCCCTTTCACACCCACATGCCAGATTCCCTCCTCCCTTCCCCCCACACTTCGTTTAATTTATAAGCCATAAACAATTTTTTTCTAACTGTAATTAAATTGTCTGTAAGGATTCTTACCTTTTCTGCTAGATGGTGCACCTGTCTTAGAAGAGTGTCTGTTAATATCACTACACTAGAATATAGGCTACAAAGATCAACATAATAAAACTGTCACTATCAAAGAAAATCACTTATATTCACACAAATTATAGTTTTTTGTCCAATTTTATTTGAAAGTGAAGTCCAATCTACGAGATTTCATTATAAAGTGGTCAATTACTTTGTTTTTGAAGGGAGTATTCTTTCTTAAATGTTTAAGAAGCTCTTTTTCAATTGAAATCATTGATAGTCCAGTTAATCTTTCCTCGCCTTGTTTTGATCTACAGAAAGTTTTTATTCTTTTCAAAGCAGAAAAGGTTCGCTCTACAGTTGCGGTGGTGGACGGAATTGTCCATATTAGGGTAGCCAATTTATACACTTCTGGCATTACTGAGTCTAAATCATTTTGTCTCATGTATGGAACAATTTTCATTGCAGACATATTTTGAAATTCTTTCGAACTATACAAGACGGTAAGCTCATTCTTAAGCCGTATGTAGTCGAAGATAGGACCATATATATCTTTCAATTTGTTAAAATGCTCCTCGGGAAATGTATTTTTATTAGTAAAAGTATTATATTTAGTATGATCCAAAAGAGAAATGAAATACAGATCATGAAATGATGAAAACCTATCAGTAATTTGTATCAAAAGATGATCACAAATTTCATTAAATAGCCGCTTGAAGCGTTGGTTAGGCTCATCATTTAAATGCTGTCTCTTTTTTTGCTGATCTGGTTGAAATTCAGGGGATGATTTCTCCCACAACTTTTTAAATCCACTGTCCCTAAAGTCTTGAATCAGGATTTTAACTTCTGAAATTTTCTCAAAACAATATGAAATATCCATACTTTTGGATTGCAAAATATTATATAATATATCAGTGTGACAAAATATAATAGAGAAAATATCAAGTAAGAAACCTGTTTCAAAACTATTTAAAAATGACAAAAATCCTTGGGATTGAACAATTGTGTCACTGTCCCAGTCTCCTGGATTTTCTAAAATGTTTTCAAAAAAACTTAACAAACATGTTTTGAACTCATGCACAGTGTTTACAAGTCGCGATGAAAAATTCCAACGAGTAGGTGCTACTTTTGGCAATTTTTTAGCAACAAACTTTGTTAGGGCTTCATTTCGTTTTGTTGACTTTGAAAAAAAAGCTGCTAGACCAGAGAGAGATTGGAAAAAGATGCGACACTGAGCAATACACGACACAGATTGCTGAAGCACTAGGTTAAGAACGTGACTGTAACAATGAACAAATAATGCTCGTGGATAATGTTCGCGTACTTTCTTTTGCAATCCACCAATATTTCCTGACATCACAGCTGCACCATCGTAAGTTTGAGCAACTAACTTTTCTCCAAAATTAAAAGATTTAGCTACTTGAAGGACATGTTCACACAAAGCTACAGCTGATCTGTCTTTACTCACGTCAGCAAAGTGCAGAAAGCGTTCTTGCACATTACCACTTTCATCTACATAGCGAACAACTGATGATAGTTGTGATTTGTTGCTGACATCCGTTGTTTCATCCAACAATATCGCCACAAACTGTGTTTTAGACACTTCTTCAAGGATTGCGTCACTCAATACACTATTAATAGATTGAATCAAATCGTTTTGAATTTGAGGGGACGTACCTCTAAATACAGTTGAACTATTTAAATGGTCTGCAAGTAAAGAGTCATATTCACTAACATAATCTAAAAGTTCCCTATAATTTCCTTTGTTTAAAGAATCTTCTGATTCATCGTGACCACGAAATGGTAGCTCTTGTTTAGCTAAAAAGCACACGGCATCAATGAGTCGCTCGAGTATCTGTCTGTTTTTCCGAACTTTTTCATTATGTTGAGACACGTTAATCTTTAATTGTTCGTTCAACTGTAAATCAATACGTGTCCTACCAAAAGCTTTTTGCTGAAGGTGAGCACTAATATGGTTCTTTGACCGTTCATGTTTTAGGACAGATTTTGTTAAAACATTTAAGTTCCCAAAACCCTTCTTTGTCCACACAGTACACTCGTTAGAAAAAAGCAAACAGGACCAACAAAATAACTTATTAAATTTAGAACTGCCCGCCAACCACTTTGTTTTATCATAGTTTGAAATATTAAAATGTCTAACATATTCACACTTTTTGTCTTTATGTTCTGTTACGAGTAGTGGCAGAGATGGACATGGCCTACCTTTATTAAAAATAAAAAGTTTTTCACTATAAGATCTACTACTAAATGAGTGATTTAATAAATCCTCCACTGGACAGTTTAGCACTTCTTCATTCATAATGCAATAATATCAATATACAAGTTTCCTCAAAATATAACTAATTGTTTATATACAGTACACCGATATTAAATCACAAAAGCCTAGACAACATTCTAGGATAAAATAAATAAACTAAAAGCGCGACCTAAATTCCAAAACGACCTACTACACGCCCGAGAACTACGAGCACTAATTACTTCAGTTCAAAATAAAAGAATCCCTCCACTACTCTCAACTGTTGGGGGTGTGAAAATCATGTTTCCAAATACATGTAGATAAATTATTCTACAGTGTAAAGGTTTTGCACCGCAATTATTTAAGAAAACTTTATTTTAATACTTGGTACAAGTAGTATCTTTTATTTTTACAAATACATGAATTAATTTAATATAATTTTACTTTAATTATGTTAGGCTATAATAATTAATCATAATAATAATAATTGATAGCTAGATTTATTTTTCAACATTTGGCACAAGTGCCTCCTTGCTTGCTGTTCGAGAATAGCAAGCCTTTAGTGGTAAAACTGTCCGTTCATTGGCCTATGTTTGGGGTTTGAGGAGAGGAGGGGTGGCTGTCACATAGACACTGGACAAGGTCATTAGGACCTCTCTTTCTTGAAGTGAAAGCTAGCTTGCGTTTCTCAAACAGCAAGCCTTTGGAGTTTGCTGGTAGGTAAGAGCACTTGGAAGAAGAATGATTCAAAACACAATAATATCGGAAAATTAACAAATATAGATTTTCTAAGTATACATCTTTTGCAAATAATTATGGGTATGCGGCGCAGGACTAGCATACCGAAAGAATACGCCACTGGTAAATACTTGTCTTGTCGTCCCTACAACTAGTATATTTTGTTACCTGGAGATCTGAATAACCTTATATATGGTTATTGAATTATCGGTTACTCAGATATACATATACACAAGTATATATATATATGCATATATACATACAGGTCAGACGAATTCAACTACATCTCCAAAGAGATCCCCCGAAGGGCTTTCAAGCTACTCTTCCCGGACTCAGAGGCCCTTTACAGTGCAACCACTGATACCCATCGGGACTGTACCTTTTCGTCGGACATGGACCGAGGTCCTTGAGTGCCATTCCGGGTACTCGGGCACCCGAAAAAACTAGTACCAGCCCTTCCATGCCAGCCTGCCTTGGATTACTTGGGATAAACCCCCCTCTACTGGGACCGGATGGAAGGAGGAGTTGGCTCCTCCTAGTGATCGCCCAATCACGAGGACGTCAGGAAGGAGCTCAGCCTCCGAACAGCCGTCTCCTCAATCTTCGTTCTTATATGCCCCAAAACTGTCTCACTCTCACACCATATTTGCTGCCCCCTCAGCACCTTTTCTGAGACCAGCTGTTCGGAGGTGCCCTGACCAGCTATCCCCGCTACATGGGTACGTACTACCAACCTCTTAGTGCTACGTACTACCAACCTCTTAGTGCTACGTACTACCAACCTCTTAGTGCTACGTACTACCAACCTCTTAGTGCATGCCGAGAAGCTCCGCTCCTCACACACAGATGACCTTATCGGGGTCTTAGCTATACCGGACTTCACCGTCCGTCACATTGCCCAGGGGCCACCCCGTGGAGGCACCCCGACAGGACTTTTAGAGATCTGTCAGTACCGGAAGGTGGCAAAGACAGTCTAGTGCTCGTCTATATGAAACGTGCGTGGGCCCAGAGCGCATTCCGGCGCCGTACGTCGGGCCGGTGCCTTACGACTGAGCACCGTGAACCCCGTACATACAGATCATTCAGATTTATACGTAAAAAATCATACAGTTTGTAGGGGGTGACAATACAAGTATTTCCACGTGATGAACTTGGGGGGTCAGTGCCGCCAAATGGCGGCGCTACCAGACTTCAAAGTTGGCGCTCTATATACACATCGAGCATGCCACGCAAACTAATACAAGCATTCCCACCACTCCCTCCCTTGACACCTACACCACACTTCACTCGTTATGTGCTGAAGATATATATATATATATGTCACCCCCGCTTCCCCCCATTTGTGTGGGCCTAAAATGTCAGGATGGGCTGCGACCAAGGATAGGGGTAATGACTGGAAATATGACTGTGTGGGTTCGTAATTGACGTTAGGTTTGGGTTTTTATGCTTTTATTGTACTACCTTGCTCTATTACAAAATGTGATGTTAATGAGAAATATTAAAATATATGAAAGAACTTAATGGAATCACTTAGGAGCTCATGACAGAACGAAACATAGCAAGGTAATGATTGGCCTGACTCACCTCTAGGTGGCCCTACATGGGTATGAGCCCCGGTACCATGGGCATGACAGTTAACCCCCTCAGCACTGGGTAAAAGAATTGATAACATATTCCGGGACTTCAAAAAGACAAAGAACTTGAAAATAAGTATGGAATCCAATAGCAAAACACGTTTATTTCATACTTTGCCAAAACCACTCTGGCATTATATAGAGCGCCTGGATCTCACACATTGCCGGATATATGTATATATCCTGTGTGTATATATAAACAGGATGTTTCAGGAGGAAAGGTCAATATCCTGGGAGGTCATAGGTCATTATATGTCATTCCAAAAAAAGTTTATATGAACATGTGTCCTATTCCGAATTTTTTCCGAGACAGAGCTGTTCGAATGCTCAGTATTTTGAATTTGGTGCGAAATATTGTCCATCCCTCTCGCCGTAATCCACCAATGTCTGAAACATGTGCATTAGTGTGCAACGTCTGTTGGCTGTTGTGACTGTTGATAGTGACCGGAAGTAGCGCTGGGTCAGGGTTGGAAGCTCATGAGTTTGAGATGTGCTTGCTCTCGCAGCAACTGCCCTGGCTAGGACGGGACAAGAGGCTTCCCCTCTCTGTCTGGGGGATGTTCCTCGTCTGGTAATCCTGGCTGAGTGCCTCCTCGTGGTGACTGACATGGCTAGGACGGGACAAGAGTCTTCCTCTCTCTGTCTGGGGGATGTTCCTCGTCTGGTAATCCTGGCTGAGTGCCTCCCCGTGGCGGCCCTCGGACAAAGTCTAAGGGCGACTAACATTTATGTTGAGATCACTGTGTGGGAGTTAATGGGGCAAGAGAGGGGAGAGGAGGTTCCACCCTAAGCGGTAGGTAGATTTTGCATCCTGGGATAACTGGTCAACCACCTTCACAAAGTCCCTGCTGATTGAAAGCCTTCTTCAGGGCGATTCCTAGGTTGTGTCAAAACTCTCTGACTTGTGAGTCCAGCGCACATGGGAGGAGGGGCCAACTGGCCAAGACGGGGTTTCTCCCCCCAGTTGTCCGGTGATGATAGGGATCGATTGCAGTCACGGGGTTCAGGTTCCTAAATTGCTCGCTGCGCATGTAATGTGCGTGGCTACGCTCGAAGGACACAGCCATGATGGGTTATAAGAGCCTCGCAAAAAGTGTTTGTTCCCCAGCTAAGTGGGTGCCAAACCCTGACATGGCAAGTGAGTTTCCACTTTGAAAAAAGTCGCTGGCCTTTATCAGGTGTCAGAATAGTGACGTAGCTGAATTATTTAATGTTCGTTTATAGCTCTTACGATGGTAATGCTTCTGCTGCTGGTATGTGACCAAACTTGCATCGCACCTAGTCACTTTTGATGGAGAGGTCAGTGTTTAAATCCCGGATTAACTCGCTGGGGAAGTTTACCACATGTGATTTAATGCTTTAGTTTTTACAGCTTCATTCATCACTAATGTGGGTGCATTCCCTCTAAACTATCCACTTGGAAATATATTAATAGCTCGTATCTTAAACATATTAAAAATACATACAAATCCAGTAACATAAACGTTAAAGTCCCTGTCAAATTCGGTGGCCATGACCCAATTTTCGTGGGTTCAAACCCAGGCAGGGTGGACCAATTTATTTTTGAGCGATAAAGTCCGTAGCACAACTTCCTTCGGAGGGGAAGTAAAGCTATTGGTACCATGACAATTGTGGCGTGTAAAAGAACTCTGGAAGGTGTGATGAAAATTCCCTTCCTTGCAAAATTGGTAATCCCTTTCACGCTCACTCATAGAAATTATCGTGTGTTTATATAATCATTCGGTTCAGAAATTGCACGTTAAATACCTCAAATAAATGAAAATGTTAAAGTTTCTGTTTTGAATGTAAATGCTGGAATGTAGGGATGAAGAATTAAAAAAAAGTTCCATCATATTTCCATTTGAATAGTAATTTAAATAATTGTGTACGAAATATACCGGTATTCTTTCTTACTGAAACAACAGCAATAAACAAGAATCGCTATTTAAATAATGAGGTTGTCAAACAAAATATTGATAGCTACATGGGTGGCGATATTAAAATATGGGCAACGTTTTAATGTCTGGTCACGTAAAAAATGCAAGTTGGCTTGACGAGGATTGATTGCTCATTCAAAGGAAGCAATCTAACTAAAAGCCTGGTTCGGAATTCTCAAATACACCCGGTAATGAGAGTTTTTTTAAAAAATTCTCCTCTTGTTTACCTCGTGTCACAGTGAATGCTGTGAGGTTATGTCAATACAATCATAATGGATTATTTCATTTGTTATTTTTATTTATCGTATTTTAATAATTTCTTCTAGGGTTATTTCACACGCCACAATCGATATGGGACCAACGGCTTTACTTCCCTTCTGAAATAAGTTGTGCTACGGATTTTATCACTCAAGAAAAATCCTTCGATCCCGGCCGGGTGTAAATCCACGAACATCAGGTCCTGAAATTTAAAAAAATAATATTTATGACTGTGGGGCAGATATTATTGATGAGCCACCACTGAAATATTTGCAACATAAATTAGTAAATTAAATATTCAAACAAATATTTATTTAATATAAAATTGCCACTGCTCACATTATTTCAAATTCTTCAGTCCCTAAATGTACAATGTTCCAACTTTTATCTTCACACGTCTCCGTTTTTTGTCTTGCGGTTTACCTCTCTGGACAACACCATACACTCGTGATTGGATGCTGCACTTCATCGTACAACATCTAGTACTGCCCTGTACCAATGCCTGATGCAGTAAACTAGCTTCACTCTCACTTGAACTGGACCAGGACAAACTTATTCTAATAAAAAGGGAGAGGGGAGAAGGATATAAACGCAAGCCTACGAATCTATCTCTCACTGCACGTGGAGCCTACTCTACTTCTGATTCGTCCCACCCCCACCCCCTGGACGGTCCCATATGAAAGCCCGTTTGCCATAGGAGTGGTGATAACTGACAACTAGCAGACGCCTCTCAAATGAGTGCACCAATTTTAACGAAATTTATTAGGGACATTCTCTTAAACCAGGTTGAACGATGTATGAACTGTACATAATTTTATAATCTGGTTATTCGTTTCAATATGGTGGCCTTTCAAAAAACTTTTTGTTTAATATCTCATCTCAATTCTCACGTTATTTGAATTAAAAATTCTAAGCAATCGATCGAGTATCTAGGAGATCCTATTCTAATGTTGACATATATTGCGAGACTGATGTCTTAAAGCCTGTGCACAGAGATTATTCCCGAAAAATTAATATAATGTGACCCACCTCAGGGGTCGCGTGGTTGAACGTGTTACTCTTGTAATAGGATATACTGCCAATGACGGGGAGATCGAGGTTCGAATCTTGGTCAGGTGTACTTAGGATTGTTTTTCCAAAATGGTTTTCCACTCTCCCACACGCAAAAGTTGATACACTTCCTTTAAATATAATCTTCTTATTTCCTAGAACCATATGTGTAATAAGTAAATAATCGTATAAGCTAAACGGCGTTGCTAAAAAAATAAAAATGTAATGAACTATTTAATTTAGTATTAATAATTTGTTTTTTAGAAACTTGATCACAAGAATAAATCCAACGAGAAATTGTAAGAGATATTTCAACTTGAAATAAAAAGATAAATCCTCAGGTGGGGATGTGGGGGACGCGAGTTAAGGACTTTGTTCTTACAGTTTTTATAGCAAAACTTTTTTTGCGGAAAAAAAAATCAAATGTTGCTTCAGTAGAATTTATTTCTAGGGCTAGAGCCGAAACAGTTTAATGGAGTTTGCTCAAACATTATATTTAATTGCTATATCGTCATACATTGGAGTGCTTTTTTATTTTGATTCTGATCCTCAAATTAAGACTATTTTACAAATAAGTGATTTTTGAAAATTTGAGATTTTTTGAAAATACCTCCAACGTTTTTATCAAAATGTGTAGATAGAGAGTGTTTTACATGAGAGTGAATGTTCGTTTTTGTAAGAGGTTTTGAATGTAACTATTTCCGGATGACTGATTTTTGAAAACTATTAAAAGAATAACTCATATGAAACTTATATAATAAAGTATGTTTGACTGTATAGAACCATTAAGTTTTTTTACTTTTGTTCCTTTGTTCTTATTTTTATTCTCTTCATTCTTTACCACGTTTTCTATTTTCTATACAATACACTTTATTTATTTTATTAATTTTCCGTCTCCATTCTTGCTCCTAGCCCTCGTCTGAGCTCCCTCGACTTTTAGACACATTCCATCACCTTCGCCCCCTCATACTCCCCTCTTTATACCCCTAGCGGCATTTGCTCCCCTCCCCTGGGAGGGCAGGAATTGAAATATCAGGGAGGGCGAGGTGTGACCCACGCAGTCTGGGATAGAAAGAGAGGGAGATACAGTCTATCCGGCGTAGGGACAACTAACAGAAGATGTTTTATTGCAAACATTGATTGAATGTCACTAATAAATTATTATTATGTTCTTGGTAATACTTCTAATAATACTTCCCTAAGTATTTCTATATAATCGGCTGTTTTTGGAGCTTATGGAAAGAACAAAAAACATTAATAAACTATTATGTTTTTTGTTTCGTGATTGTGACAACTAAATATATTAAAGTGTATTAAATATTCAATTAAAAAAGTATTATATTCACACTTTTATCTTCTCATATATGGCCACCATAAATTATAAAATACATGTTTTTATAATAGAAGGTAATATTTTAGAAGATTTTATTTTAAAAGTAATTTTAAGTGCGCCACAAAAAAGAAACATCTAGCCGGTTATTTCCATAAGTTCGTGTTTCAATATTGTAAAAACAAATAAAATATTAATTAAAAATTAATTATTGTTTGTTGTGAAAGTTCTGACTGCCCAAAAGGGACAGCAGATGTGGTCTGGTAGATCATATGATGTTGCTAATACATGATAGTACAGTAGCCTCATGACTTCTTTGGTGCTGGCTGACAGCTGACAGCTGACAGCTGACGGCTTTTAAAAGTCACCAGACCAAATTATGTATCCCTACGCCGAACCATATGATCTGCAAAAACATGTGTTCATCAGCTGTCGCTTCTGACAGTCAAAATTTAGGTATACACATAAATGTTGACTGTCAGAAGTCAGCTGTGAGCTGTCAGTCAGCACCAAAGAAGTCATGGAGCTATACGCCATTCACGACCTAAGTTTACTTGGATGACAGCTCAAAAAGTAACTAGAAAATAGTCCCTTAAATATCACTACGCCAACAGCTGATATCTGCCACTGTCTATTGAGACAGCTGTTATGAAAACATATGGTTATGTAGAGTAATGTGATAGCTAACCACAGTAATTTAGGCCAATATTATGCCTCAAAGAATTTTGAAATTGAAATTTTTGAATGACTTGGTGATCTGTAACTTCTCTTCTTTTTTTCTCCTGGGAACTCATTATCAAAAAAACACACACAAATCTATCCACAAATAAAAAGAACCCCTTATAAAATTTCGTGAGATTAAAGTTAGATTAAACTTATATTTAAGTTTGATAAAAGATAAAAGATTAAAGTTAGATTAAAGTAAGATTAAAATTAACCAAATTAGGCCTAATATGTATTCGAACTAAAGAGAAAATATCTGTATACACAAAGTTATTCTTAAAATAATTAGTAATATGATCTAGGATTAAGTTTTTTTACGTTAATACAGAAGCCCAATAATTAAAATAAAAGGTAATTTAACTTAGTTATAAATTATTATAAGTTAGAGTAAGGCGTGGACCTAACAAACTAGAGACTTAATTTAAAGTTAAAAATATAATAAACGCGCACAGTAATAAATTCTATGAAATATATTTAAATTAAACAAAGTCTTAATATTTATTTGAGGTCGTCCACAAAGCTTATTTATCCTTCTATTCAAGTTAAAATAATTATTATTCCGAGCACTTTCACAAAAGGTCTAACAAATATGGCTTTAAAATGGCGACCAACGAATATTAGCCATGTGGTTGATGATGACGCGGACAAGTTGTTTAAAATGGTGTATCCTCGCAGCAGACGATTATATTTTATTCAGTTAAATATTTCTAAAAACAATAAACTAATAATAAAATAGTTAATCATATATAAAATAAATTACAAGTATTTTATCTTTACCAAGTAAATACGATGCCTTTATTAAAAGGTATTAATGCATGCACTATATTACACATCATAGATAACATTCCAAAACAAAGAATAGGTACTTTTAATATATGTTTAAAATATTGTTTCGGATTGGGTAAAAAGAAATTGTTAAAAGTAATGAAATAATGTGAGAAAACTTAAGTTTAAGTTATTTTAAATGTAAAATATAACATGTAATTAAAAAACTTAACATTCATAACAAAACAGTGTTCTTTTACAAGTGTTGGTAACCTAAAACCTAAACATATGATTTTTGAACTGTCATCCAGGTAAAGACCTATCGTGAATGAATTATACTGTAGATCTGGTAGCTGTCACAACCGTTCCCACGCTGGATGGACTGTAGGTCCTGGCCTCTGTGACAAGAGGACTACGTCAGATCCTTATCCCTGTAGTCCATAAGGAGCGATAGTAGGAGACGCGAGAAAAGACCAGTGTTTTGCAGCTTTTAATTCGAAACCTTTTATTTTTTGGTCAAAATAAATAAAATATTGCTCCAGTAGAAACACGGATTTGTTGAATATTTGTCATCATCACTGCGGCATTAGATGAATAACTTTTTCAATGAAGAGAAAAAGTTGTCATTAAATTTCAAGACACCCTTGGGACTGATATTCAACAACTACTGATATCACCGTGTGAAGAAGATTAAACTCTTTATTTATAATGGATCAATATTTTGTTTATTTTGGCCATAAAATGTTTGGCTATAAAATCTGCAAAAACAATGGCCTGCTATAGCGTACCTTTCCACCCCACCTTAATCACGTGATGTCGTATCAGCCAATGGGATAGTAATAAAGCTTTGTACAATTGGACTTGTGGAAATAACACATTTTCAGAAAAATTTATAAACATAATCAACGTTTTCATTATTTTATTTTTTGTTTAGTGTTTATAGTTAAAATAACGATAGCCATAATATATTGAAGTTTTCTAGAAATCACTACTGAAGGTAGATAAACGAAAATACTATACGTTCAATAAACCATTTCCTTTACCATCAATTGGTGCTTTAATTTCGATTCGCATATGGAAGATCACTTATTAATATAAACCTACTTGGGATTGACTCTCCATAGCAGTCTGTAATGACAGTCCATTAAAGTTGATCAACTTCAACGGAGTTCTATGGACTACAGATCAGGACTCTGTAGACATCAATCTGTTACTGTGGAGTCTATCGTCTTACGGACTATAGAATTACGGATCGGGACTCTATGGACAGCAATTTGTTACTGTGGAGTCTATAGTCTTACGGACTACAGAATTACGGATCAGGACTCTGTGGACATCAATCTGTTACTGTGGAGTCCATCGTCTTACGGACTATAGAATTACGGATCAGGACTCTATGAACATCAATTTGTTACTATAGAGTCTATAGTCTTACGGACTACAGAATTACGGATCAGGACTCTGTGGACATCAATCTGTTACTGTGGAGTCTATCGTCTTACGGACTATAGAATTATGGATCATGACTCTGTGGACATCAATCTGTTACTGTGGAGTCCATCGTCTTACGGACTATAGAATTATGGATCAGGACTCTATGAACATCAATTTGTTACTGTGGAGTCTATAGTCTTACAGACTACAGAATTACGGATCAGGACTCTGTGGACATCAATCTGTCAGTGTAGAGTATATCTCTGCCTTCTTACAGACTATGGACTTACCAATCTGGACTCTATGAATTGAATCCATCTGATGAAGAGGCGTGAAGGAGAAGGAAATTTGTATCAGCAATGGGTTCGAGGATCGTGGATGAGGTGGAGAGATGGGTGGGAGAGAGGAGAGGGTTGATTCGGGTAGGATTTGGAGCTGGAGAGAATAATTTACCGTTCCGGGCTCAAGTAGTTGACTGTCGTAACGTTAGCAGGCCCGCTGTCCCATGTCAGACCTTCAGGGAGTGGAGGGTAGAGGTAGGGGTAATGGATAGGGAGGGGAAGGTTTTTTGGTTACGCCCTATATTTTATATATTAGGCATATAATATATAATATTTACTAACATAATCCAACAGTTAGAACTTCTTCAAACGGAAGTGAATGATTATTTCTAGCACTGGATTTTACTACCCGTTCTGGTTGTAAGTACATGTACTATTCACACTAATGTGTTAGGGATGAGATAGGTTCAATTTGAGAAGAAATGTACCCACATTTGATTGGATGAAGAGTGGAAAAACCATATAGTTTAAACCACCATCAGTACACCCGACCGGGATTTCAACACCGATATCTCCATAGTCATCAATATAGTTTAATGCAAGAATAACGTCTTGGACCATGCGGTCACAGAAGCAGGCGTGTGTGATTTTGTTTGCTTCTTTAATTTCTAGTTTTAGAATAAAAAAAACTCTTTTTCTCTCGAAGCATTTATAATAGAAGTGTTTACATATTATATCAAATGTACACGAATAGAAGAAATAGTTTTATTTTTTAAAAAACTGATATTTTGTGCAGTTACAATATTTTTTTAAAGCTCTCACTGATTAAATAACTTTTTCCCCCTGCTAATTTCCCCTTCCATCCCTAGATATCACATGTGGTAAATGAGAGAGCGGGGTAGGGGGTTGAAACACCGAGCAAGAGTCACGTATCCCGAGAGGGTTCCTGTGTTAACAAGGTGTAACTGCATGAGTGACGTCATGCATACTATGCACCAGCTAGGGGTTGTTAGGACATGTCATTCCACACCAACACATCCACTGCTCACTTCATGACTTCGTCACAGATTGCGAATTAAAAAAAAAAAAAATGAGGAAGAATATCATCACAAATTTTATTAGAGACTCAAGTTTGGTATTATTCACCGTGTCTTACTACCCGCCCGGGATATGCCTATTTAATTTCACTATTAGATTAGGGCTAAGTAAGGACCTATTTTTTTTTTTTTGTGAGTCATGTTTTTACAAAACTTGTGATAAATCCCAGTTGAATGAACAAAAATTTTGTTTCAAGTTCAAAGTAATAATTCTTAAATATTTTTAATTTAATTAAATAAAACTACGTTAAATTTCAACTTTTCTAACAAATTGTTGTATTTTAAAACCAAATAAATCTTTATAATGTCTTACTAATAACCTTATGAAAATAACGTCCATGGCAGCCAAGCTACGCACGCCTGTGACCTATATATTTGGTTTATTCAACTTCCTTTTATAGATCATTTTGTGGTCAAGGGTGTCCAATTTATATATACAAATCAAGGAATTTTGGCTGTTTTAAAAAGAAATATCAAGCGTTATATTACACTTATCAAAGTTAGCCCACCTTTAAAAAGAGAGACGCCATATTTATAAATCTTTTAAACTACCTTAAAATTAAGAATCAAATAGCCGAAGCTTTTATTTATGTTTTTTAGTGAGGATTTCTCCATCTAGATATCATATCCTGAAAATTGAAAAATGACATCTGGACACGGGAATCGAGCCCGGGACCTTTAGCTTAGTACGCCAATGCTCTAACCACTGAGTTATCCAGGCAGCATTAAGCCAACTACCGAGTCGAAGGTGGCTGCTTTATCTGATAGCTCGTGATCTTAATAAAATCACACATTTGTAGCTGACGATTTCTGCACGTCCATCATAGACTCTGCCTTAAAATATGAGTGAAGAGTGACCATGGGCACGGGATGGTTCCTGGATAGCTCAGTGAAGTGGTTAGAGCATTGGCGTACTAAGCCAAAAGTACCGGGTTCGATTTCCGTGTCCAGGTGTCATTTTTAAATTTTCGGAATACCTTAAAAAAATTTAAAATAGAATCATGTGGTGACCAAAATCAATTTCTTCCAATGCAAGTTAAATTAAGTCTAAAAATAAACAATTCCATTTGAATATAATATGATGAATTTACCTTGTAGCTTATACTAGCAGAGCTAAGGCCAAAGGATAATCAAAAGTAGATCAAAGTGTTTCAACTTTTGAAAAATTAATTCATTTCAACAGTTTGAATCAAACTTGACATACTTTCAAATTAGAGGGATGTGTAACTGTACATGAACACGACTGTTTTTACTGTGGTGAAATTAATAGTAGGTTTATATCGTTTTGCATTTGTTAACTTTACCAAATAACTTGTATATTGACCGAATATAGGCAATATTTCCAGTGTTTAATAACCACCAAAATGCTTACAAAACTGTGTACGAATACATTAACAATAGATAAGGCCCACTCTAGGGATTCGGGNNTGAGGAAATAGTTTTTAGGGGGTAACATTTCACAGAACATAATTAACCTATTTTAATTACATTATAATTTTTAATAACATAATATTTAAACTATGTATCCTCCGTTTGCTCTGAAGCTTACCTTGCCTGGCCCCAGTGGCTTTGTGAGCTCTTAATTATTTCTGGTGGTGGTACGGGGTCAGAAGCCCCACTCCCTATGAATTAGAAAATAAAAATAATTTCGTACCAAATGATCAGCACAAAAAATGATAGCAAAAAAAAGTCATAGTAAAAAAGCTACCTTAATCATTTACGTACTGCTCCAAACGTGGATTTTTAATTTTCTGACTAAAACAATTCACTGTTTCTTTTATAGTAGTAAGACTGTCCCATTAGAACAGACTATTGGGGGGAGTATAAGGGAAAGGGCACCCCGTACCCTTGGCTAAAGACGCTTACTCTTGTTTACAATATAGGGTATCTTGTAGCTTAATAGATATGGCCATAGTGTACTCAGTCAAGGTAAGACTGTTTGTTACCTTTTAGACTAAACTGAGTATACAGTAAATGTAAACTGCTGTAGTAGAAGAATGGAGAGCTCCAAGAAGTGATGAGCTTGGAGCAACATCCCACTCTTTATACAAGGGTGGCCCTGACAATAAGATTGAAATGTTTTCTTCTAAATACAATTTATGTAACAACATAAATATAACCTATTTTAGAACCATTTCTCCAATTTAAGTTAAGTATTTCACTATAGTAAATGAAGATATGATACCCGACAACACATTTAATTTTTACATAATTTTAATACCACACAAAATAAAACATTTTAAATATAGATTAATGACAATAATATTATTTGATTAGTATAGGTCTTAGACTATTTCCGGACCAATCAGCTAAGCTCACAGTATTGGCAATGTAAGGATCCAAATCACCCGATGTTCATAGATATTTTCAACACAAAAACAATATCGTTAGTAGGACCATTCCTAGAATTTTTAGAAAAATAATGGAATTGAACCAGCGTTTTAGATTTATGGAGGTTATTAATTGTAAAACCACCATGTTAAATTGATTGTCCCCATTCTAAATGTATGGATTGATTATAGCAAGTGAATAACCTCTGTGCTTAGTAAATGAGGCAATCATAGAAAATTAAGACCACTAATAATAAATGAATATCTGCCATGTTGAATGTATAGGGCAATCATAATATATAGAGACCCCTTTTATTGAATAAATAGTAAAATCATGTTGTATAGAGACCCGTCATGTTGAGTGTATAGGACAATCATGTTATACTATAGAGACCCATCATGTTGAATGCATAGGACAATCATGTTAAATAGAAACCCATCATGTTGAATGTATAGGACAATCATGTTGAATATATAGGCTAGGACAATCATGTTGTATAGAGACACATAGTGTTGAATATATAGGGCAATCATGTTATATAGATACCTATCTTTTTATATATATGACAATCATGTTGAATGTATAGGACACTCATGTTATATAGAGACCCATCATGTTGAGTGTGTAGGACAATCATGTTATATTATAGAGGCCCATCATGTTGAATCATAGGACAATCATGTTGTATAGAAACCCATCATGTTGAATGTATAGGATAATCATGTTATATAGAGACCGACCATGTTGAATGTATAGGGCAAAATCATATTAAACTATAAGCTAACACTTTAAATAATTTATTTTAAATGCATAGCATGCATGTAAAATTGGAAGCTGACATATTAAATGGGTAGATAAAGTAAAATGGTCAGCCATATTGGGGGTATATAGCAGTCCAGAGGTTATATTTTCTACAACTATGTGGGTATAATGTAAAATGTCTGAAAACCATTCATTCATGTCAGCATTGCAAAACATCCACCAGTTTGTAATCCTATCTTGATTTTCTCACCAAACCATGTTAACTAATTACCTTGAAATGCTTCAAAAGCAAACTTTCCGGTTGATTTAATTATTTCTTAAGCACGTTAGGATTCCCATTCACTAATTGCTGATAACGTGAAAAACATGATATTTGATAATTATTGCTTCACCAAGTTTAAAAAAATAAATAGTTAAGATCTCTTGAATGTTAAAAGAACACCAAGATTTAATAAGCTGTCGATAATTTGGATAGTTTTAGTCGTTATCTTAACTACCCGCAGTTCTAAAGCATATTATGAATTTAAAGAAAAAATGGAAACATTTCTACTTATTGTTTTACTTCACAAGTAAACTTATGTTTAACAAAANTTAACTACCCGCAGTTCTAAAGCATATTATGAATTTAAAGAAAAAATGGAAACATTTCTACTTATTGTTTTACTTCACAAGTAAACTTATGTTTAACAAAAGGGTGTAAAATGACTCTGAGAGTTAATGCACTGTCATTCGACTGTAGAGATTATGGGAAATCACTTTAGTTGACCCACCTCTACCCTCCTGAAACCTTCGGTCAAGATTCGAACTCAATTCCGCCCTCTAGGTTCAGATTAAAACGGGTATAGTAGCATTTTGGTAGAAATAGAAAATACAAACATGTTATATTTTCGTCCGAAATTGACATAATTTTACTAAATAATTAGTGTTATTTTATAGGTTTTAATAATACCAAAAGTAACAGCCACAGATCAAATGACTTGACTTATGAATACGTGAAAGTAGATCTAGTAACTTTTATAGCGCCTGCGAAAATTGGACAGTAGATCTACCATTGTCCCGCGATGGCGTCACGTTCGCTGGGTGGTTTTTTGTTACATTATCCGCGTTTCAATACCCGGCTGGGCCTAATCGCATTCATATTAATTACGCTAATAGGTCAGGGCTAAGGAAGGTATAATCTAGCACAGATGTACATGCATTTGCGTGAAGAGAGAGTGGTAAACCATCTGTTAAAAAAAATCAGTACACCAGTCTGGAATCTGATCCTCAACTGACAAACCAGACTAGTGACAGGTATTTTTTTTAATCGATTCTTTACCTTTGATAAATCGATTATCTATATCGATTCAAAGGTATTATTCGATAGAACCTATGATACATATAATAGATTCTTCACCTGAAGATTTAATAAATTTAATTTATTTGAGATGTTTAACGTACACTTTCTAAACCAACCTATTATATAAACACACTAGAATTTCTACGAGCGAGAGTTAAAGGTCCTACCAATTTGGCCAGGAAAGGTATTTTAACATAATTTCCCGGATTTTGTTTACACGCCACAATCGAAATGGGAACAACGGTTTTATTTCCCTTTCGAAAAAAGTTGTTCTACGATTTTATATAGCTCAACAAAAATCCGTCGACTCCAGCTGGATTTGAACCCACGAGCATCGGGTCCTGAGGCGATCACTTTACCCCAAGATCACCGAGGTCAACGATTTGATAAAGATTGAATAGTGAAATCGATTTAAAACTAAACACAAATGCAAGTCCATTTTGTTGGTTATTGGAAATATGTTTTGGCATTATGAATTACTCTGCAATCTCAGTTTTGCTATTCTGGACCACACATTAGTTTACCACCGTATAAATACTCAAACAGTATCATAGTTAGGCGTGTATACAAAACTGAAGGGTAACAGCAGGTGGATTGCGAGCACCCCCTTCTGATCGAAATTTAAGATAATATTACAACTAATTCATATATGTGGTCTAACGGTTAAAGTACCTTGCTACAGTTTCAGAGGTCTCTGGTTCGATCCCCCGTGAAGAAGTGTGTCTGGAACGGAGTCAAACTCAGCCTCGTGAAGACAAATGAGGAACTACTTGAATAAATAAGTTGCAGCTCTGGTCTAGAGAACAAAAATTAACAGCCGTAGGGCTTGTGCTGACCACATGACACCCTCTAACCGCAAATGTTGGATATATCAATGCTAGAAGCAGCGGCCGCTCTGTCGATATAGCTCCATTATGGAGTTTTCTTTAAATGTATGTATAGTACTTACTTAACCTGAAGGTTGGTTGGATTCTTAACAGTTCCACGATCAGCTGTAAAGCCCAGGCAGCACTGAAGAAGTGTATTAGGAAAATGAGGAGTGAGGTAAGTTTCCCGTTGCTTTCCTAAATGAGTCAGAAGGTACTATTGTACATCAGTCTACTGACTGAGCCAGAAGATACTATTGTACTATTGTACATCAGTTTCCTCACTAAGCCAGAAGGTACTATTGTACTATTGCACAACAGTCTCCTTACTGAGCCAGAAGATATTATTGTACTATTGTACATCAGTCTTCTCACTAAGCCAGAAGATATTATTGTACTATTGCACATCAGTCTGCCATGCCCACCAACTGACCTCACAAGCGACTAATTCACACTTCTTCACAGCGACTGGTTGTATACTGAATGTTATTACAAGTATTATTCATACCTCTGACACTTTCATATCTGTCAGAGCCACAAGAAGACAGACTGAGACAGATCATTGAAAGAAACAACTTGCTCTAACCAGAAGATATAGAGCATTGTAAAAATTGGAAAAATACCCGAGGTACCAGCCGTAAATAGAACACGGAACTCTTAGGCACAGATCCAAGTGCACTGACCACCAAACCAAAGAGCTGGATTTATGAACAAATACATAAATTAATTGGAAAATAAAGATATGCTATTATTAGTTGTAAATTAATATTTTCAATGAGATAGGGACATGAAAGGCGGAGATTATAGGTAATTTAACCTTATTTTAATGGAAAGAAGAGCGTGGTGAACCATTTTGAATAACACTTGAGTGTATCCAGTCAGTATTTGAACCCCAAACTCCCTATAGTAGACAAGCCACCAAAGTTTGAATACAACTTTGTTCAAGATGAGAGTTCCACCCTCTACCCGTCTTCCCTAATCAGTCCAGACTTTTGAAAATAGTAAATCAAATAATATGGGAACATGTCTTGATTTGTTTTCCCTTTTAGCTGGCTAAAAACTTAAAGTAATCAGATGAAATGGCCTGGCACCGTTGGAGGTGGGCAAATGAAGCAGCAGGGACAGTGGTAGGTGACGCCGTCCTTGATGCTCTGTCAGGGGCCCCCCTCCTGGGTGAAGCCCATCTCTGATGCTCTGTCTAGAGCCCCTCCTGTGTATCAGATAGGTGGGAGCGCTTATGTAGCCCCAGGGCGCTCGGCCACGCGTAGCGGCGACCTGCCAGACAACTTCCCCTCCCTCCCCCTAAACCTCCTAAACCTACTCCGCTGACCCTGAAGAGTTCGTGGCTCCCTTGGGAAGATCAAGACCGAGTTGGATTTACGATGGTGGTAAGTGGTAACGGAAAACGTCTGGCCGTAGCGTTTACTTTCAAACTCTTGTGTGTCCGCAAGGCTTGCCAAGACACACTGGGTCCTCTTTGTTCACTTTTGGATTGATTTCTAGTTGGGTAACAGGCACTTTGATAGGCTAACGTCATCGGTGGACACGTAGATTTGATGGTAGGCTCGTCTAGTTTGATGGGGAGATCGGGGCTTCAAATCCCGGTCGGGTGTGCCGAGGGTGGTTTTTTACTAAACGGTTTGCCACACCCACGCAAATGCGGGTACAATTATTCTATACTTAGCCTTCCTCATCCCTACACATTATGATAATTAGTTCATATGCGTATAAATAAACCGAATGGGCAGTAATACGTGTTGACAAGATTTGTTTTACTCTAGGATTTTGGGGTTAAGAAACTTTTATAAAATACCGACTTGTTTGCGGTCAACATTGATCACATTTTATTATAGTATTAATTTCATATTATGTGTATTGATAATACCTATCAAAAGTGACATGTAAATCGCATGACTTGACGTATGAATACGTGAAAGTAAATCTAGAAGCTTTTCTAGCTGTCATGTAAAAAATGAATTGTACGTACTTTTGTATAAACTATCAACTAGAGTCGAAACCTCTATATCGAAATCTACTATATAAAATAATTAAATTTCTCTGGAAACTAAAAATATTAATTGATTAATTGTTTGTTATTATAAATCCAGATTAATGGTAAATTGATGATCTTGGGTCTGGTTGTAAAGTTTTTCCTATAGGGTCTATCGTATTCGGATGAATAATTATAATTAATAATCAATAGCCTATAGAAACATTAAAACCAATTCCAATCCTAAATAATTTGAAAGAATATATCAAGTTTCCAATCCTTTATTTTCTCAGATTGTGAAATCTCGAATATTTCTATAAATTATAAGATTCCATCACTACTATAAACCACTACACACAGTTTCTTTGGATCTTTTAACCCTTAGGAAGCCTTGAAATTCAAGAATTCAAAAAAATGTAACCAAATTTTGAATATCAATTTTTTAGGTATATTGATATGCTTACTAGTGGCTTAGCCCAATATAATTATAGGACAAACTAAACAAACAAACCCAATACCATCAATTTACCACTAAACTAATTATAACTAAACATTTTCCATATATATATGATCTTATACCATATAATATCAATGTTGGAAAGTTACTCAAGTAAAAGCTAAAATTAATTATATTACAAACAATCACTGGACCCACACCATATTTTTTCCTCCCAGTTAATCTATAAGCTATTATTAAGAAAAAAAAATCAAGATTTTTAATTTGGTCACTTTGTTTTGGTTTGATTCTAAAAGAATCCATTTCTATCCTAAAATTCCTCCGGAAGGTTGGATGGTAAAGATGGCTAGTTCATCAAAAGCTCAACAGAGGCCAGGCCATGTCCTGTTTTTCAGCTCGCTACGTTTTATCGCCACGGCTGTGTTACCTATCAGTATAATAAATGTTTTAGATAAATAGGATTCGAGATTATGGATTGTCAGAGGAAAATGAAGATTCGTTGTTATAATAATGAAATAATCACTTTATTAATAAATTATTTAAAATAAAGTTTGTATGTTGGTACTAAAAAAATTGAATGGAATTAAATTGAAAGGTACCATGTAATAAACTAAACTATTTTACTGTGATTTGTTGATATACTAATTATGTAGTGTTATTGATACATTTAGAAAACTTACATAAATATGTGTGTGTGTGTGTGTGTGTGTGTGGACAACGCAGAGCAAATATATTTCTTTTACAATAGTAAAAGTTGAAAGTTATGCCATTTTAAAAGGTGACCCGGGGCTTTGACCTTCGGTCCCTACCTAGTGTAGGGCATTGTTGACCGGGGTATATACGAGTATATACAGTAGAGTCTCGACAATCCAACCTTCAGTTATCCGACATTCCGTTTAATATCCGACATACTCTCATGACGTGCAATTTACATTGTTGTGCAGTATCCACATGCATATTATATGGCAAGTGAAAAGAGAAGAAAAAAAAGTGTTTCTTTCAATTGAAGAAAAATTTCAAGCCTTAAAGAGAATGATTGCTAACAAACCTTGTTTCATACCTATTCTGCACTTCTATTTACAATAATTTGGATTTGTTTCTCTGCCTTTTCCCCTCCTCCTTCACCTCTTTCCGTGTTATCCGACATTTCGGTAATCCGACCAGCTATCGGTCCCGTTTACGTAGGATTATTGATAATTTAAACATATATTTGAGTTTATACGCTACTCCACATTTGTTGTATATGTTTAGAATAAAATATATATTAACTGTGCGTGGGTTTATTTCAAAATAATTAATAATAAATTTGGTTATGTCATCGTGTGGATACACAATAACTCGAATAATAACATGAGTCATCATAATATGATTAAGATAGAATGTACTTGTGTGTTAACGCTATAAAACATAGCCGTACTTAGGGAAACAAGAAAGTGTCAACTCCAGTGTTGATTAGCAAGCTGTGAGAAGTAGCAGACCTACACATGGATGCATCCTGATTGCGAACAGGGAAAAATCCGTCCAGATCGCGAGCACACCCACTGGCCGGGGAGTCAGGGGGGTCAGGGTTGAGCCCCACCTACCTCTTTCTCGTCCCTGAAGCTGTTGAAACCATACATGAGGAACTCTACAAATGAAGACAGACTTAATGGGCTTCATGTACCTACATACATCCAGAGGTGTCAGTTACGGACCCATGTGGAAAAATGCCAGATCTGGGAATGCCAGACTTGCCCCAGATCCGCCCCTGTTATGGGCATATCTGTCACAGAGCTGGATATATCTGGCCCAGATATGGACCAGTTCTGGCCAGATATTACTTTTCTACATGGGGAGGATGAAGTTCTCAATGAACTTTCTATGAAGCCAAGGAAAATTAACATAAGACTAAAGTGAATTAGTTCAA
>CABFWB010001276.1:0-36437 GCA_902151455.1 Timema bartmani
CTGTGATTTGTACTAGTTTTACAGTGATGATCTGTGAATGTTTACAGTTTTCAATCGATATAATAAATATCTATTGCAAATTTTTTTTGATAAATGTAGCTTTTCTATTTTGGTGTAATTATTTTGTTTCAATGTCTGATCACTAGAACTTACGCTAAAGAGTAAACATTAGTCGTAAAACCAACAAATGAGTTACTACATAGCCCTGTTGACGTCACTCGAGTAAAGATTGGCTGGATAGATCACGCGATACCCTTCAAGTAACGTAAAGTAAAGTAAAAGACCCCCCAGGACATCTCTTACGTTAAGTTAACTGCAAGTCAACGTTAAGTTAAGTGCATCGTGATCGCTTCCATTTAAACACACAAGGAGGTTCTTTACGTTAAGTTACGTTAAGTTAAAGTTGATCGTGATCCCGGCATAAGTGAACGTTCCTTGCAAGATAAAACGATCTTTCCATGTCAAAAATAATTACAGACTCATGCCTACAGCTGTTTGCTAGAAAATGGCAGCCAGGTGCCGCCCGAAATGATTCATACCCCCCAACACAACATTCCGTCGGTTTCAGTTGCGCGTTTGATACCTATAGATAAAAGAGAGATATTGATACCCTTCCATATATATAATAGCTCCATGGTGTGGACTCACTGTACTTCTTTCAAATTTCAGCTTACGTGTGAATTTAACTTTATCTATGAGGAGCAAGTGCGTACATTTAATAAAGGAATACGAAACGAAAGCGAGCATTTGCACTATCATATTAATCAAATTAAGTGTTTCACAGATACACTATAGAACTATTATGTCATCGTAGTTGGAATTATATTATAACAAATTAATAAAATCTGGATGCACTGCAAATTAGACAAAAATATTTAAAAACTAGTTAAAATTATTTTCCGTTTGTTGGCTCTAACTAAAACATATACGCATGCGTACAACACTTATCATTCCGCCTTGCCCCAAACTTATGCTATTTCCAAATTTCTACATTTGGAGATACAAGCAAAATTAAATAACAACATATTAAAGTTTGAAAAAATGTGTGCTATCTCTGAAGAACATGTTGAATATTGAATGTTGATCGTAGAAAAGGGATGGTGTTGATGTCAGATAGGTGTTCACTTTCATTGCAGATGTGATCACCTCAGTTATTAACTAGGCCTACTATGTTGATACATTTAAAAACAACTTTTCATATAATACATCGGGTCTGTATTTTGAAAGTATTTCCAGAGATTAAGAAAAATTACATTTCAAATTCCCACTAGGCCTAGTCTACATAATACACAGTTGATTTGTCAAGGCTATCGGTTGGGTTTAAATGAACTCTTGCCTATTATCAGTTAGGTAAGTAAAGATTTTGGTTTGACTACGTTGAACCTTTTTAAGCATAAAAGTCGTTTTTAAAGCATTGGCAAATAAAGACACTTTGTTATCTCTTTATCAAGTACTATAGGATAGGTTTGGTATGACTTACTTTATAACTATAGGCCTACTTATGCATTTTTTAAACCCTAAGCCAAGTCATTGTAAAACTAAACTTTTCTCCACTAAATCCTTTATAATAATATTGCACGTCTGGGCTACATCATTCTTAGTCTAGTTTGGGTCAAGATTATCCAGTACTAATGCAGGCTACCGTTGCCGAGGTGACACCTGAATGTACGAATATTACATCGTTTCTGAGGAGGCTCTTTCCATGATGGTGTGTAAACACTTAAACTTAACTTGTCTAATTAATCAAACCCTGGTGATCATTTCAGGAAAATTACCCAAGGTACTAACCATAAATCAAACCCGGGACTCCTAGGCGCATAGCCAGGTGAACTAACCACTACACCGCGGGGCCAGTTATAAAATCCTTGAAAAATGGGGAATAAACCCTTTTATCAAATTATTTTCTTTGTTTTGTTAAAATATATGTTTGTATTATCATATGCTTAAGAAGACTGTAAATCGAATAATTTATCAGATTTTTAAAGTTTGATCATTTTGAATAGCTATACAATTAAACCAAAACTTAAGTAAAATCATAAGAGAAACATAGAAACAAATATTGACATCTTTTTTGTTGACTTAGGCCTACGTTGTTTGAATTATAATGTTGCCACATGATCCTCTGTTGTATATGACATTGTTTCATATTGTTTAAATTTGATCATTATGAAATTTGATTTATTTATTAATGGATTAAAGGCTAGGTTAATCCAGATTGGTTAGTCGGCTTAGTTCTGATAGAATCAAGTAGACAAAGCTATTATATATGCTTTTAGTGAGGATCTACTCCATCTAGATATCATATTCTGAAAATTAAAAAATAACACCTGAACACTGGAATCAAGCCAAAGGTCCTGGGTTCAATTCCTGTGTCCAGGTGTCATTTTTCAATTTTCAGAATATTAGTTCTGATAGCTTCTTTTGTGAGGCTACTTCTTGTAATTTACAGTCTGTGTGACATAATAGTAAGTTTTCACAATTTATCTACCGACAGCGGTGCTACTGTTTTTTTCTCCAATTAGAATATCATCACCTAGGCTATATTATGTTACATTGGTTTAATTAATTTATTGTTTTGATTTACATATATTGGCCTACTTGGTGGCATTATTAATTTGTTGTGTGTGTTTAATTTAATGGGTCTTTTAAAAATGAAAATTAATGTCACATTTAAAAAAGTGATAGGTAGGGTAGGCCTACAGGTTGAATGTAATTTATCAGATAAGTTAGGTAGCCTACTTTGGAAATACTTGAAATAAGGCGATGCACGTTCGCCATTACTTTTTAATTCAGCCTTAGAATATGCCTATGCTATCAGGGTAATTTGCAAGAGAGTAGGGGAGGCTTGATATTAAACAGTAGGTCTACCGATAATGCGGTTATTAGGACACACAGATGATTTAGCTTTATAAGGAAATAGCTGCTGCTGTAGCAAGAAACAGCAGAAATATTATTGGAGGCTAGAAAGGAAATAGGCTTAGAAGTGAATGCTGAAAAGACTTGAGTATAATTATTACTAAACAAAAAGCTCACGGCTTGAGGATGATAATAGATAACTTTGAGCAACATATCATTTGACAAGGTCAATGAGTTTTAAATATTTTAACTAGCAATAACAAAACTAGAATTAGGAAAAAAGTATAGTTTGGAAATACATGTTATTACTAGGTCAGTAACTGTTAACCTCTTGCCTGCTTTCAAGGATTATAAAACTAAGACTATAGGCTACAAAACTATAATTTTACCGCTTGTTCTCTATGGTTGTAAACATTGTCTTTTACCTTTAGGTTGTTCAAAAACAAAGTACTTGGGACGCTATTTGGTCCAAAAAGGGATGAAGATAGTGGGGAGTGGAGGAGGTTACACAATGTTGTGTTACATATCCTGACCTACTCACAAGGCATTCCTAGGTCAATCAAGTCCCGAAGATTATCGTAGGCAGGACATGTAGCATGAATGGGATAATATAGAATTGTGTTTAGAGTATTGACTTGTAATACCCAATGGAAAGATACCAAAATTGGGAAGAACTAGACGCAGATGGAAGGAAAACATTAGAATGGACCTGAAAGTAATAGGGCGGAATGAGATGGATGGATATTTAAAGATAGGGATAACTGTTATAGCCTACTTTTGTATCTGCGGCAGTGAACTTTCGAGTTCCTAATGCCATTGTGTAATTAAGTAAAGACTATTTTGTAAATACTGTATTTTTAATAATCAAGGCCCACTACCACTACGCTAAATACCTTAAAATTAGATAGCCTTAGGATTTCCTCAAATAAATGAAAATAAAATACAAGATATCACTGCAATGGTCAATATATTTCAGTTAGGCCCTTCGTGTGTGTTCTTGGAAGCAGTAGTACATATCTCATCAATATTTATTCTTTCTCCCACTCCTAAGTCAAGTCTTAAAAGCATTAACTTTTCATTGAGAAAGGTGAGACCAGAAAAGGGGGCCCTTAAGTTTTAATTTTTTTTCTTTTTATTCATTGGTTTAACATTCTTATTTGTTTATGACTTAAATAGCACCTTTTCTCATTTGTCACTTATTGGTGTGAAGTTTTTACTTGTGTTAATGACTTTAATTGCCCTTTTGTGTTTCACTACCTTAATATGGTACCTATTAATAGCTTTTAGTTCCAGGAAAAATCTTTATGGCTTGTTGACTCACATAAGATTGACATGATCCACCTTTATCACCAGACTTGAAGGGAATCTTAACTACTCAGTGGTGTGAAGCCTCTTGATTGCATCAAGTGATTTCCCTACAAAAATGAGTGAGCTGAGAAAACACAGGCAGTCGCCTCGAATTATTGGATACTGGATGTCGGAGAAGAAAAGCCAAAAATTGAACTGGAGTGAATTTGGCGCCGTCTGCAGGTGACTTATTTCCACAGCTTACCTTAAGAGTGTTTTACACTGTGTTTATTCAATACCACATAAATTGCATCCCCTCTTATCCAAATATCTGTTGGCCTATTTAAATATCTCTTTAACACCTGGGCACAGGATTAAACTTGAGGCCTTTGGTTTAGGCTAATGACCATCAATCTATCCAGTATTGACCCATGCCCCGGGCTTTTTATCACTCATAGCTTAAGGCAAAGTCTGAAATGGGCCATTGGTCTAATGTCGTTTGTGGTATGTAAAAGAACCCAGGAAGGTATTTGAAAATAACCTTTCCGTGAAAATTAAAGGCTCTTTTGCACTCGCTAATAGAAATTCTCATCTTCTAATATAGGCCTAATCAGAAAGTGCATTTTAAATACCCTGAATAAATGAAAAAAACAACAGAAATAACCTTTATTTAAAAAAGTCATTGCCATGATCTTTGTGTAACTTTAGTAACAGTTTTTTTTTCACTTAAGTTTTAGTAATTGAATAACCATTTAATCCTCCTTGGTGATAATTCAGACAAAGGCACCAGTCTTGTCTTGTTTGGTGTGCCATGACAGTGAATCTTTGAAATAATTATATTCATCTGAATTTACATTCAGGTCATTCATTCCATCTTAAATAAACTAACGAAATAACAATTATCAATTTCAAACTTAGCTTGGTTATTGATCATGATTACATATGAAAATCTGACAAACTAGTTTTATTTAGGTCAAAGCATTCTAAAGTTATTTAAGCCGATGCGTGTAGGGGGTTGCAAGACAAAGAATAATAAAAGCAGATCACCAGGGATCTTTATTTGACCAATACTCAAAAATGCCAAGCCCAAGTATCCAGACCAAGCTATCTTAACTTTCAATTAAAGAGTGTATTCGACTATTGACGTTGAGGGAGTTAGGATTTTGCTTAATGTAAATGCATGACATGAAATTAACATTGGCCTGAAGGCCGTTTTATTATCAGACTGTAAAATAAGACTCAAAAGGTAAACAATATAATATTTAGAGATTGCGGACAATGCACAATAGTAGATAATTTCCACAATACTTGTCAGGAAGCAATATATGTACATAAGTATACAAAGCAATATTAAATGAAAGCGATAAAAACGCATTTAACTAAATTAAAGAATATTCATCGTTAGGAAACATTACCAGTTCAAATGTAAACAAAGTTGACTTTTGCAAACAATACACTAATTAAATTTTAAGCATGGATACAACCTATCATCGAATCCGAATTCAAATCTTTAAAAAAGCTATGAACATAAGAGGAAAAATATAAATATACTAGAATAATAGAAAATAGGGCAAATAGTAACTAAATGTTAACATTCTTTCTTATAGTCCATTCATTATAACAGTCATGCATTCAGTTAAGTGTTAAATTACTGGTCTGGGGGCTGGTTGTTAAGTTCATCCTATAATGTTAATGGTTTTGAACCACCAATAAACACTATTATAGCTCTAGAACAAATTTCAGTGGAAAAATTGAAACTCAAGGTTTGAATCTCATTTGGGTGAACTTGGGGTGGTTTTCCACTCTCCTTCCACATAAATGTGCGTTAACTTTCTCTAAATAAAACCTTCCCAATTCCTAACCCATTAGCGTAATTAGTACTTTAAGCGTATAACCAGAATGGGTGGTGCTAAAAAAATTATATTGCCTTCTGTTGGCTATAAATAAAACTTTCAGACTGTCATCATAATTGATACTATTATATTTTGAAAATCAAACTATTAAAATACTGATCACTTAAGTTCCTCAAGTCGACCACGGTGGTCTTGGTGTAAAGTGCTCATCCCAGGATCCAATGTCCGAGGGCTCAAACCCAAATGATATCGACAAATTTGTCTATAGCTATAAAAATCTATAACACAACATCCTTTGGAGGGGAAGTAAAGCCATCAGTCCCATGTCAATTGTGGCATGTAAAATAACCCAGGAAGGTATGTGAATATACCTTTCCTGGCAAAATTGGTAGGTCATTTTTCTCTCGCTCATAGAAATTCTACATGCTGATAAATTCAGTTGGTTGAGAAAGTGCACATTAAATACCTCAAATATGATATTCTGGTTGTTCCAAATTTGAATTTAACAAACGCTCAAACTCTTAATTTTACTAATATAGATGGTTCATAATTTTATTTTAAACTCAATTCAAATGATGTCTTTGGTGCTTATCTGCTACTGTATCACTCGATCATCGGAACAATAAATAGACAAATTTATATCTTACAAATGCAAAGCTTAAAGTTCTGCATAAAAACAAAATATTATTGTACCTATTAAAACAACCCACAAATATTAAAATATCTAAAATAAACTTTAAAATTCTAACCATTTTGACCTGCGGCTCTTGCCAAGATTTTGTAGACAGTTTGATTAATACTAAATAATATGTTAAAATCCAACTAATGATATAAGCCTGCTTGTAATATATTATTGTTGAATTTAAACACTACACTTGCGGTAATATTATGGTCATTTGCTATGTAGACCGTAAAGGCATTGAAAACTGACAAGACCTTGATTATTTTCTAAAGTGACATTTAAGTTTCTGATTTTTTTTAAAAGTTATGAATTGTTATTAATTTGATAAGTTACTGTAGAGAGATTTTATTCAATCACATTGTAATAGTCAAACTTAGAGGGAAACTTTAAAAAGTTTTTAATTTGCCTATTAGAAAACAATTTATTTTTCTTTTAAGTATATATTCATGACGTCTTCAATTATCATGATCTTACAACAATAATTTAGTGTCACATTTTCAAAACGATTTGCTGACACAATTCTTGCAATAAGTTTAATTTGGTTTTGTTTCAGGAAACATGGCTTTGATTTGGTAAAGGTGAGTTGTTTTAAAATTATTATTCGACCACCTGACGTAACTAACTTGAACATATGATTATTTTTAATTAGTTGACAACCAGACACAGGAATCAAACCTGGGACCTTTGGCTTGGCACTTCACTGCTCTCCCAGCATCACCCTTAAACTATAAACGAAGAATGACCCTGAGCTGGGACAAATTCTGGATAGCTTGGTGGTAGAGCATTGGGACACCAATTTAAAGGTCCTGAGTTTGATTCTCATGTTCAGGTGTCATTTTTTCAACTAATTTAAATTAATTGAAACGGGGTCTCCTCCATATGGACATTCCTGTAACTACAATTATTTTCACCCTTGTGTTGATTTTTATAGAAAATGAAAGCTAATATACTATAAATACTGATTTACTATATACTAGGACTGTACCGATGCGGATACTGATGAATCCTAATCGGGCGATTATTATCAGCAACTAATCGTAATTGGTGATTATTATGTTGATTAATCTTTTTTTTAATAAAATGTAAAGCAAACATTTCTAGGTGGAAGTTTGGTGATCAAAATCGCAAAAAACAACAAAAACCCCACCAACTTATATACATACACTCTATCTGGGTTGCGGGCTATGCAAATATTATGTAACCAGATAAAGAAATATGATAAAACTAACAATCTAGTTTCAACATTCGCCGGTTAGGCATAAAATATTCTTTTATGCATAGAATCTTTTTGTGTTAATTACAACAACTGTTGTTATTCTCTTAAGCTTATTTCCCAATAGTTATTAATAAATAATCGATAATCGAGATTAATTGGTGTAAATAATCATAGCATGAACAATTATTTTAAACAATCGGGTAATCGGTATCAGTAATCGGTTTTACTGAATCGGTACACCTCTACTATATACTGATATACTATGAACCACTTGTACTGTGTATTATTTTTTCCTAATAAATCTTCATTAAAAGGTTACTATAGCGTCTTACTACCTATTATGGTTATATGTTTATGTATTAATTATGCTAATGGGCTAGGGATGAATAAAGCTTAATTTAGAGGACATGTACCTACATTTGCATGAAGAGAGAGAGAGAGAAAGAGTGGGAAACCATTTAGGAAAAATCACCCTCGGTAAACTCGATCGAGATCAAATCATGATCTCTCCATCATTTTCAATATACTCTATTGTGGGAGTAATGCCCTATACCATGCGGCCATTGAAACAGGTTTCAATATAAGTAGAAATAGGATTTGGCTGGTTTGGTGGGCATGCAGACTAAATGTCTGATGATCTTGATTTTATGGTGGCGGGGAATTTCCCACACCTTGGTCGGGAATACAGAGTTTTTTTTCCTAATTAGTTTCCCATTCTCTTATTAAATTTTCTATAAAATTTTAACATCCTAATCCCTACTCCATTGGCATAATTTGAATAGTCTGAACGGGTAGTAAGATGCGATGGAAAACACCCAACCACAAAGATCCAGGAAAACCTATTAGAGGAGAGAGTGCTTTAACGCTTTTTCGATCACTTCAGAAACCTTGTCTATATTAAATGGATTAACTTATTTCTGAGAAACTTAGACATAGAAGTAGAACTTATATAGTTTCACATTGTCACATTAACCATGGCATGGGCGGACAAATTATAGTTGAATAATAGTTGACAGTTATGTTGGGCATTAAGGACTCAGCGAATGTTTTTTTATAGTCTGTCCAAAAAAATGTATGTGCTGTTGAGTTGTTCTGCGTGGTCACAGCAGGGAATAGGTGGAAACATAGCTGCCCACTCTCTAATTTGTTGTAGTACTTATAAAAAGATATTTAAAAAAATATTACTCTATCTTGATTATTTTACAATTTTTACAAACTAGGTAAATCATCATCATGAATGTTTACAGCCGGTGTTTGGGTTCTTTTTAGTTAAGTACTTTAATCTCCCTCTGTCCTTCCACCATTCTTCCTCCCACACTCCTTTACACTCTCCTCCTCTCACTTGCACACTTGCTGCTACCTGTTCCATCTCTTCTTGGTCTCTCTTGCGGTCTCTTCCCTTCATACTTCATGTCCATTAATCTTCTTGGAATCCTCTTTCCTTCCATTCTCACTACATGTCCATACCATTTCATCCTTGCTACCTCAACTATCTCAACTATCTCATATCTTGGCTATATATCTTCATTCCTAATCCTATCTCATCTTGTGACAGTGAACATTAATATTTGAAAGTGTGTTTGCTGTCATGGCTCTCAATTCTATCTATGATATGCATAATCCATTATAATGTGTGCTCTGCTCATAAATAAAACATTTGCAGCTTTTACTTTGTCACTATCAATATCGACATTAAAATCCACCCCTTCATTAAAACTTCTGGTTTCAATGTTTCTATATTACAGATTGTCTTACCCAAACAACAGTATTATTATTATTTATTATTAATTATTATTAATTATTTATTGTTATTATTATTAGCACCGCGTCTTACTACCCGTTCGGGTTGTATGCACTTACGCTAATGTGTAATGGTAGGGTGATTGTGAAGATGAAATGGAGGACCTACAGCTTAACGTGGAATTCAAACCACGGTGGAGGCCTGGCACTCCACACATTCACAAGTTGTGACTAATATACGTCTTGTCAGAGGTGAAGGAAGGGTTTGACAATAAAATAAATCTCAAACAACAGTACAACCAAAACAGCAAAACAAAACATGACTGATTTGATCTATTACAACACATTGGTAATTTGGTAACAATGTTGCTATAGTTAGCAATTGACTTAATTTCACACGTTCCTAAGTTTGTGAATACCTATATCAGCTATTATCAATGGGAGTTAAGGTGGTGTGGAAGGGAATGCAAGTTAAGGTAAATATTTTGGAAGCTCACAAACTAAGGAATATGTGAAATGATGTCAATTACTAACTGTAGTAACACTGTTACCAAATTACCACTGTTTTGCAATAGATCAAATTAGTTTTTTTTTTTGTTGTTGGTTGTACGTTTGCTCGGCTGTTAAAAACGTGATTAATTTATTGTATTTTAGAACATTCATTTTGTATTTTCAACCCTAAACTAAATTGAAAAGTGTATTTCAAATACAACACACTTTTTTCATTATTTAGGAAAAAAATATTTTGGGTTACCAATTTCAATAACGGTCCAACCCTGCATGCTCTGAAATGTCATTCACTTACCCTTCACAACAATTGTTTTAAACATCTTTAACCTGTCAATCAATAAATATAGATCTTTTGTATAGTATTATAGTTTAAATCGGTTTTTTATCATCTTATTGTTTTATTTCAGTTGGACCTAAATGTTTCTCTAGAGGACCAAGGACCTTTCACAGTGATCCTTCACAAATTGACGGACATTATTGCTCTAGCAGGGAAGGGGAACACTGAGGTAGGAAGACAACTCTTGATTGGTTCGTCTAGGGTAGTTTCATATTGTATTTTTAGATTAAATTTAAATTAAGTTGGTTTAGTTTACTAATTGTTGGCCTTGAACTAAAGTGCTCGCTTAAGAACCCAATTTTCGTGGGCTCAAACCCAGCCAGGGCTTATGGATCTTTCTTGAGCGATAAAAAGCCATAGCATAACTTCCTTCGGAGGGGAAGTAAAGCCGTCAGTCCCATGTCGATTGTGGTGTGTAAAAGAACCCTGGAAGGTATGTGGAAAATACTTTTCCTAGCAAAATTGGTAGGTCCTTTAGCATATGCTCATAGAAATTCTCATGTACAGATAAAATCATTTGGTTCAGAAAGTGCATGTTAAATAGGCCTACTTCAAATAACATTTTTTTTTTTTACAAATCAACAGATACATTTGGTCCATTGAAAGAATTGCTTGTCTACTTCAACCATAACAAAACTTTTTTTTTATTCTCACCAGTATTTTAAAAATAATGTAAAGTTAATAATTTTTTAGCAGCTTTGTTTGATATCTAAATTATTATTTAACTGTGACTACGTGGCTATGTGTACTGTGCTAACCTAGGTCCTAGGATGTACAAGACAACACTAACTTACTTCTGAACACACAAATGACGTGAGAGCAGAAAGTGAGTAAAAAAGAGGAAGGTGCATTGGCAAAATAAAAATACATTGAACTACTTCTCTTTGATGTGGAATATTAGAGCCAATGAAATAATAGAAGATCTACTGAGTGCTCTTGGTTAATGTTGGGGAATGCGGAGTGTTAGTTTTATGTCAATCATATTCTCAGGATTGCTCTAATGAGTCGTAATTTATTTTATTCAAGTGTTTGTTTTAATTTTTTGCTCTCTGTGCCATATTAATTTTAACTAAACATAAATATATATCTTCAACATTTGTGTGGTTAACAAACTATTAATTCAAGACTTTGCTTTTAAAAGTGAGATCGTTCACACGGGTATATCAACACCTGATCATGATTTTTATTTCATTTCAACTCACAATATAAATAATAGTCATTATATAATAAAGTAATAATATCAATTCTATACTTCTAAAATTATTTAAACTAAGAATTTGATGCCGAAAAATGAAAACAAACCTTGGACCCTGAACCCTTTTTCTAAAGTTTCTTGCCCAGCTCTTGAGATCACCAACCATCACTGATAGAATAATATTTTGTAAGGGGAACTGCATCTGAATTTGGTTGCGATGGGGAACCACAATTTTTGTTCATAAAACACCTCAAACACAATTCATCTGGTTGGTATTAAAACCTTTGTCAGGTGTTTATGTCAATTTAACTCTAATGGTAACTTTAATTCTTTAAATTATGTGAATATTCACACTAGTGACTGCATGGTTTAAGGCATTTTGGTGGGGAGGTCAGGGATTGATTCCTGACCATATAAACTGGTAGTGGTTTTTCACATATTGATTTATCACTGTGGTTTTCCTACACTTTCATCAATCTAATGTGAGTGCAGTTCCTCTCAATATCTCTACTCATCCCACTCTATTAAATAAAGTCATAAATAGCCCTCGAACATTTTAAACGTTTTAACTTTTTTTTTTTTTAGCTTAGAAGCACAAGCTCACAATTGTTTAACCTAAGTTTTATAGCCTATGACTAGTTCTGACTAGTTTGAATTACACTTTGCCTTGATCTTAATAGCTTACCGAGGAATTAAGATTTATCTACATCATAAAAATAGTTGCAAAATTTGCCACTTATTTGTTTTATGGATCTGTGTTGCTTGCTAGAATGTTATTGACAATGTGTTTGAAACTTGCCAAACTTAACATTCTCGGTACTAGCCATTATGTCAACATGTTAAAGAAAATATTATTCAAACAGCAACTCTTAAACCAAAATATAGTTGAAATGTTAAATTAAATTATATTATTCAAATTGGACTATTTTATGTTGTTACGAAGGAGTTTAGTTTAATCTAATTTTATGTCTAATATTAGAAATTATCCCCCTATTCTATTAGTTAGGCAACCAAGCTGTAAAAAAAACATGCTCTAGGGCTGGCTAGTAGGTTTGAAACTGGACTCCAGAAAAGGGCTGGGGGATGTATATATTCTCATATTTCCACAATAATCCTAAACAAAATTTTTACTGTTTGGAGTAGGATAGTTATACTCTGGTAAATAGTAACCACCAATAGCTTAATATGTCAGTTGACCTTGGTGGTATTGGGATGAAAAGCTTACTTCACGTGCCAAAGTAAGCAAGTTAATATTGTTCACGGTCAGTGAATTTTTACCTTTTGATAGAAATCTACAGCACAATTTCCTTTGGAGTGGAAGTGAAGCTGTAATTTCCATGTCAGTTGAGGCATGTAAAATATTCATGAAAGGTATGATATAAGATATCCTCCCATCAAAATTTCTAAGCACATCCTCGTGTACTTATAGAAATTCAGTACTGAGGTATGACTTCCTTAATACATGAGCTTACTCCCAGATGGAGTGGGTGGTACTAACAAGCCGAAGGGCTGAGTGTATGCGCTGCTCCGGATGGATGAATAACTACATCAAACCAACCATGGGGATGCATACTCTTAATCGATACTAGGTCAACACCTACTTTGGTGAATTCATGGTATATGGCAATGGTATTTAACCTTTTTTGTTCGCGTACCCCTAGATATAATTTATCTTCAACTTTGTACTCCCAAAGTTGTTTGTGAATAATGCACTTTATACATATTATATGATCTACACGTAAAATAAATATAATAAACTAATCCAAAGAAATTTTATAAATATATATATATTTTACATCACTCTAATATGTCTTTGAGTACCCCAAGCTTAAAAACACTGATCTAAGGTGTCACACTCACGATAGACTGGTCTGCTGATGTTGGATAGATTGGGATTTGAATTCTGGCCAAGTGTACTGAGGATGGTTTTCCTAAATGTTTTTCCCACTCTCCTCATCTCCTCTAAATTCAACCTTCAACATCTCTAACACATTATTAATTCCTGTGTATCACATACTGATATGTGATGGGTTTCCACAGGATCAGTCCTGATAGTTGAATAATATATATATATATATTAAAATCTGGAATTTGATATTTTCTTGAATATCCTTACATTCGAGGGAGTCTAGAATTCAAAAGTCCCATCCCTAGTTAATAGTAATGTGTTGTAGTTTGTTGTTTGTAGTAATTTATTTTAATAAATTTTCCATAAATTTAATAATATTATCTTCTTTATGGTGTGTGTGTGTGTGTGTATATATATATATATATAAATTGTATATATAAATAATGTACCCTCATTTGGATGAAGAGAGAGTGGGACACAATTTAGGAAAAATCACCTCACTACACCCAATCAGGAACCTAGATTATTTTGTTCATTTGGGCCTATATAGATGGAGCCAAGCTTGTTATTACTTTTCAATAACTTAGCTCAACTTTTTATAAAGAGCTTATGATGTAATACAAATTATTGAACTAAAATTCTATTCATATCAATACATTAAAATATTTACAATGATTCATAGTTTCTCATTGTCAGAGTATAATAAAGAGTGTCACCTGGTCACAAACTGTGGACCTATGACTCAGTATCAGTAAGTAAGTGTGTTTGTATGACTGACTAATGTGTGTGTAATTTCAGGCGCAGACCATGCTGAGACATGTAGTGGTGTACCTAGAGAATCATCCAGAGGTGGCAGTCATTGACCCTCTTGAAAATGTGAGAAAAGTGCTCAACCGATATCACTCTTACAGCATCATTCATAATGCATATCTGGAAAGAGTGCGTAAGTGAACTCATAGATTCATGAAATAGATACAAATACTTAAATTAGCTTGGCTTCAGATTTAATAAAGATGTTTGAGACTACATGTTTCAGACATTAACAACTCAACTCTGGGAGTTTTTGAATTTAATATCACTTAGGTCAAAATTTAATCTTTACAAATTATTGTTTGGCTCCTTATTTAAGAACCATAGCAATCAATATATTTATTGCAAAAAACATCTGGAGTACAACTAACCATCTAAATGTAAATACAATACATCATATTATATGTATGTTCATAAATAATTGGGTAATTACAAGTAATAATTTAGTATGGTTCTTCCTAGGTCTTTGTCATTATTTTAAATATGACATAATTTCAAGTGTCTGCCAAGTAACAATATATTCGTGAAATGAATGCCATTAGGTACCAAATATTAATACATATTATTACTAATACTAGTTCATTTACAACAAGACTTTGATAGTTAAAGCTCGTTGCATGATTCAATACTTGACACTGTTTCCAGATGTTTTCATCCCAACATTTGTGGAGCTGACGTCAACGGACCGCTTCACTAATGTGGAAAAACTCAAATCTGCCGGCATCAAGTTCCCATTTGGTGAGTTCACGTGACTGTACAAAAAAAAATAGTGCTATTCTAAAATCCTATTGTTACAACATTCATGGAACTGAGGTGAACACTTTTTAATAAAATAGTCTTGCGGCGGTATTGATTCATAACTTAACTTAATGATCATAATAAATGATTTAAATAATAGGGATGTAATATAAATAATGGTGTTAAACAGTGGCATAAATTGTTATCAGGTTAGCCAGTTTTTGTCCAAATAGTACCTGTGAATGGTTGTCACACAGTATAACACTCACACAGGTATTTATGAAAATACATTCCCTCTGTGAGGTATGTAGAACAGAAGCTATGAATGAATGGTCATTTGAAGGCTGAGTGGTATCATGAGCATAGTTGCTACACTCACATGCTTCGGTGGCCGCATGGTCTAAGGCGTCACACTCGTGTTGGACCAGACTGCCGACGACAGCAAGATCGGAGTCTGAATCTCTGTTGGGTGTACTAAGGGAGTTTTTTTGGTCAAAATGGTTTTACACTCTACCTCCACACAAATGTGGGTATACTTTCTCATTCCTTCAACCAATCTTCCTCATCCCTAACTCATTAGCGTAATTAGTACGCATCATCATCATTGTTTTCGGCCTGTGGCCAGGTCATTAAATTAAAATGTCTCCATATTCCTCTATCCTTCCACTATTCTTCTCCTTTAATTGCTTCCTTTCCACTCACTTGCACACTTTCTACCATCTGCTCCTCCCAACTCTTTCTTAGCTTCCTTTGTGGTATTTTTCTTTCATACTTCATTTCCATAATTTTCTTTGAAGCGTATAACCTGAACGAATAGTAAGACGCGGTGCTAAAAAAAAATAAATCTTTGACATCCTTTCTTTTTCCATCCAGATTACATGCCCTTACCATCTCAGTCTTGCTTCCTCTACTATCTCATTTTCTACCTCTACCCCCACTCTTTCATGGATAACATTATTCCTAATCTTGTTTCTCCTCATGACATCTGCCAAGTTCCGCACAAACTTCATTTGTGGTTAGTACATATGCGTATAACCTGAACAGAGTAAGATACGGTGCTAACAAAAAAAAGTTGCTACACTCAACAACATATCACTAATGATTACATTTTACTAAAAGCATTAAATCAGCAAAAACAACTTTTTCATATAGCTGATATTAATATTTGAAAAAAACCATTGAAACAAATTGAGAATGAAATTTATGATATAAAAAAACTTGTATTTTGTCGAATTTGGAACATGTAACTCCAAGCTTCAAATAGGCCTCTTTATAAAACAAACTAAGCACACTGATTTTAATGCATGTCTTTACCCTCTTCTCCCCATGAAACTCTGTTTCAAAATGACTGCATATATTTTCCCATCATTCTCAAATCATCCTAATCTAAATACCAACAACATAACTTCACAGAATAGTCCATTTTATATATATAAAATAAAATTCAAGCCATAGTTGGACATGGTCATTTTCAATTCCTATTTAGTTTTCAAGAAAATGAACCAGAAGAAAATTCACTAGTCAGATTTTAGGTTGGATGTTGTTGAAAGAATACTCCAAAATGTAAACCTTCTTGAATATCGTACACCTGGACAACCTCCTTCCTCAGATGATCCTCTGAGGCTTCAATCTAAGAACTGGGCTCATTTCCCATGCAAATCCCTCCAATCACAGCTAAACAATCTCCATCAAGGTCATACAAGGTTTGTAAGGCCCATAAGAAGAGATCAGAGGTCAGGTGGCTTTGCAAGAAGTGTCAGGTGCCCTTCATATTGAGGGATGCTTTCAGGCTGAGGAACTATTAAAGTGGTTTTGTGTTGGTATGAGACATTTTAAAAGGGTTTGACTAATTTTTTTTAAAGCCTATTTTTACGCACATTTAATTTCTGCCACTGTGTACAGTTATGTGAGAAAATATTACAACCTCAATGGGTTAAGAACATCTGTTGTTTTCATATATTTTGAAAATCTCACATTTTATAGATATTATATTTACATTTTATGTTTGTTTTGACTGGTGACATTTTAAAATTTAAAATTCACTATTTTACTTTTAAAATAAACTTATAGATACGCTTAACATTTTAAAATTATGAGTATACTCGAAACTCGGGAGCTTTTTGAAATACTCTACTCTAGTTTGACTCCATTGAATAACCCAAGAAATAAGGGTTTTACTGTTTTTTTAATGGTTACCACTGAGTAAAATCTGCTGTATTATGAGGGCCAGTCATCTTTTGAAAACTAAGGCTAAATTAGTTTTTTATTTTAGCATTTCAAAAATAAATATATAAATGACAAATGTTATTGCCTTCCAAATAAACCACTTGGTCTCTTACTAGAATCACATTATTTTTATGGTCAGTAAACCAGTAAATTATTAAAAGGAGAAAGTTAGATATTTGTTCTGTGTTCTGACTGTCTTGTACATGCTAATCTAAGTATTTATTTTGTTCCAGTTTGCAAACCATCAGTGGCCCATGGCTCCAGTGATGCCCACAAGGTAGGGGCTGCCAAAAAATTAGTTTATTTTTTGTTTTCTCTGAGTGTGACTAAGGTTTTTTTTTTATTTGCGTGCCTCTGCAGAAGGCAGTAACAAGGCTGCTAGCTCAGTCGATAGCGTATCTTTCTACAGAGCTAAGAGTCCTGGATTAGATTCCTGGCTTGTCTGAAAAATTTATCATTGGTGAAATGTGGGTTTGCCCTTTCACAGTGATGAATTAACGGCCAGGGACTGGATATTGTGCTTGTCTTAGTCTTAAGTTGGATTATAAGATATATAAAGCTAGGACAGGCCTAACAAGCCCATAGTGGAAAATATATGACTTGAATAAAAAACTGACCCAGCCCACTAACTGGAAACAGTAATGGATGCAAACATCAATGGGCTTTTATGGGCATATAAGGAACTTTTTAATTACAACTATTAAAAAATATTTACATAAAAATAAAAAAATAAATTGAGACTATCATTTTTGACATGGTACTAACTGTATATATTCCTTTTCGATTGATATTTATTTTGTCTTATTAGTTGCTCAATAGAAAAAATCTGTTTGCTTTTTATTTTTTCCTGTGTTTCAAGATTTGCTATTAATTGAGTTATATTTTTTGTCTCAACTCAAATATTCATTTTAACTTAAATGCCTGTTTAATCAGGTCTTGTTCCTAAGAAGTTTGGTTGAAATCTGATTTAATTTCAAAATTGAACTATCTTGCATATTAATACTGGTCAAAATATTCACCCCTTCATAATCAATACAGCAGCATCAATGACACTAGCTTTGGTGTACACTTTTATAACTATGTTTGAGGCCGCCACTTAATCATTGATATTTTAACTTTCCTCCAGATGGCTCTGATCTTCAATGAAGATGGTGTAAAGGATTGCCGCCCACCCTGTGTTGCCCAGACATTCATCAATCACAATGCAGTTCTGTACAAGATCTACTTTGTCGGGGACAAATATTCTGTAGTTGAGCGACCTTCGCTTAAGAATTTCTATCCCTGTAGTGAGTTGTAAAATTCTTATTGTTGTTCTTTTTTTTTTTTTTTGAAACTTATTATTAATTTATTTTTTCGAGTGTTTATTTAGGAACCTTGCACATTTTTATTGNAATTTATTTTTTCGAGATTTGATTCAGGAACCATGCACATTTTTACTGCCACTTATTGATGTTGGTCTCTATCTAAACTTTTTTTTTTGTAAGTATTTTTTTAGTAGAATGGTTCTACTCTTCACCTTATTGGCCACTCCTTGATGTTTGGGTGGTAAGCTCAGATCACGCTATCAAACTTTAACCACTTTTTTGTGTGTGCGTAACATCACTACACGTTTGGGCTTTTTGTTGATAGGCCAGGAGCTGAATTATATTGTAAGTAAGGATGTGTGAGAACTACTTTAACATTTCAAGACAATATTGAGATGAAAGTATGAAAAAATATCAGGACGCAAGAACGAATAAGAAACTTCTTTTAAAGTACAAAAATATAATTGTTTTTAAAAAGTATTTATTTAGCACCGCGTCATACTAGCTGTTCGGGTTACGCTTAAGTACTAATTACACCAAAGGATTTGAAGGTTGAATCTAGAGGAAGTAAACCCGAATTTGCTTGGAGGGAGGGTGGAAAACAATTTAGGAAAACTATACCCACTTCACCCAACCGAGATTTGAACCTCCATCTCCCCGTCCTTGGCAGTCTAGCTCAACACAAAACTAGCGGGTTAGCTAACTACGCCACCAAGGTGGGTTTTTTAAAGTAAATATATAATTTATGAAGTTCTAAAGTTGCTTTTGACATTTTTGCTGATGCTACTGTTTTGGATTGTCTAATAATTCTTTAAAAAGACTTATTATAAAACTTGTATGCATTTTAAATGTAACTAATAAAATAGTCATAGTTGCAATGTTTACCACATATCTTTTTAAGGAAACCTCCTTTTGCTTTTTGAGGTACATTTAATTTTACATAGATATATTAATAATAATAAATATATTATTAGTATATAAAAGAGTTGGAAACACATTAAAGGGAACAAACACAATATGGCCTTTACAAATAAAAGAACAACACAGTTCACACTTTACACTATGGCCATTGGACAAAGAGGTAATGGCTGCCTCTTGAAGAAAATTGATCATCACCAGCCAATCCCCCGAACTAGGTTTCATTATATTGTAACTTATCAGGAGGGAGTGTGAAACGCTCAACCCCACATACTACATTTTTTCATAATGTCTAATGCAATTTACTGTTTGTAGTTCTAGAACTCATCGATTAGATATATGTCCTCACAAAATTGCCATAAATTGCTGTAAACCACAAAATATTAATACAATGTTAACTACAATTTACTATGTGGGGTTATAGAATGCTTTGATGTTCAAATAAATTGGATTGTATTGGTCTGAGCTTAGCAAAAATTTTGTATTATAACTAGCTAAACTTCCTCCAAAACATGTCAAATATTATGCAAGACTTTAGATTATATATAAACAAAGAAAACAATTGCGCTAAATGGCCGTGTTTGGTAAATATTGAAATGGTGATAAAAGAGCAATGCCTACACACTTATTAGAAAAATGTAGGCCTCAAAGTTCACAAATAAAACACAACAAAACACATTACAATATTTTAAAGTCACATCAAGCCTCTTCAGCATAAGAGAGTAAAACACTAGTCAATGTCATTGTCAATGTGATGTGTTTTGTTGTGTTTTAATTGTGAACATTTTCAACCTCGGTGGTCTTGGGATAAAGTGCTCACCTCATGACCCAATGTTTGTAGGTTCAAACCCAGCTGGGGTTGACAAATTTTTTATGAGCGATAAAATTCCATAGCACAACTTTCTTCGAAGGGAAAGTAAAGCCGTCAGTCTCATAGTCCCATGTTGATTGTGGCATGTAAAAGAACCCTGGAAGGTATGTGAAAATACCTTACTGGCCAAATAGATGGCCCTTTTGCACCTGCTCATAGAAATTCTAGTGTGCTGATAAAATCAGTCGGTTCAGAAAGTCCATGTTAAATACTTCAAATAAATAAATAAATAAAAGTTGACTTTGGTCAAATTTTTTCCTAGTGAGTTTGTAGGCCTTGCCTTTTTATGTTTCTTTTAATGTTTATAAGTGACCTGGTGGTCTAGGGGTAAGGTGTCAGACTTCTGTGCTGGGGGTCCGGGGTTCAATCCTCGGTCCCGGTACAGATTTATCTGAATGCCAAACCCTTCCTTCACCTCTGACAAGAAGTGTATTAATCACAGCTTGTGAATGTGAGAAATGCCAGGCCTCCACCGTGGTTCGGATTCCACGTTAAACTGTAGGTCCTCCATTCCATCTCACAATCACCCTACCATTACACATTAGCGTAAGTGCGTATAACCCGAACGGGTTGTAAGACGCGGTGCTAATAATAATAATTTTAATGTTTATCGAACTATTTATACAATTTGTTGTGAAGCAGATTTTAATAGTAATAACCTTTATGTACAAAGCTACTTGTGAAGTGCTAACAAATCTAATTCACTAGTGACTTTTACTCTTGGTTTGTATTTTGCACAGTTGAGAAAATGAAATTGATACTTACTAGTGTTTCTTCCGCTCTTAGGCTGCTAATTATAATTCCATATACTTAACCTCTTGTACACTACAACAAACATGTAATCCCTAATTAGATTTACCTGAGACTTACACTCATTAAAGACAAACTCTTTACAGCCCTCTGGTGTGGTAAGGCTCAATCATAAACACCTGTTGAAACCTGTACATGTACATCTTGCATATTTTTACAGATCGCGAGACAATATTCTTCGACAGCCATGCAGTGTCAAAAGCAGATTCCACTTCCAGCCTGAGTGTGTTGGACCCTGAGGATGTAGCAGAGCCTGTAGCATCGCCTCTTCTTGGGGACCAAAGCCGATTCCAGAGCATCGTAGATTCTCTGAGGAGAGAGTTTGGCATGGCTCTTTTGGGTGTTGATGTAGTCGTTGAGAATGGAACTGGCAGATATGCCATCATCGATGTCAACGCTTATCCAAGTACATTTCTTTCCTCTATCATGTTTTTAACAGTTTAAAATACTCTACACTATGTACACTCCGTTTGTCCTGAAAGGAAGCAGCCTTACCTTAACACGTTGAACTATGACACTATCTTATAAACACTACTATTGTGTAATAATTCAAGGTAAACTTGTTACCTTACAGGGTAAAGGAAGGATCTGTCGGCCTCAAAGTTCACAGTTAAAACACAACAAAACACATGTCATTTTCAGAGGACATCAGTCCCATTCTTCAGGAGAAGAGAGTAAAACACAGACTGGACTATGACAGCATGGCTAAAGGTCGATCATGGTCACTTGGATTCTGATCTTACCTATGTCTTGATTAAAAAAAAAGTTTAGGTTTGGATTCTGCAGTTGCCTGTTAAAAATTGTATCTATACTCTTTGTAGATGAATAGAATGTTGTATTTATCATCATCGGCATCATATTCATCATCTCCATCATCATCAGTTTCCTGCCACTGGCAGAGTCTATCTTGAATATAAGCCTCTCCTCTCCATTTACTTATGTCCTCCCACCACCTTTCTTCCTCCACGCTGGCCCTATCCTCTCCTCTCCTCACCAGACTCCTCCACACTCCCTTTATTCATCTGTCCCTGGGTCTTCCTCTTGGCCTCCTGCCCACCACCTCCATTTCGAGCATCCTCCTTGAAATCCTCCCCTCTTCCATCCTCTTCACATGTTCATACCAACTCAATCTCGCCTTGTCTATCCTATCCTGGAGGGGTTCCTCCTTTCCTTCATCACCCAGGTTTCTGATTCATACTACAATATTGGGACATAGTATGTTCCGTACATCACTCGTTTGCACTTCTGCAATATATTTCTACCAGACCACACCAGATGTCTGATGCCTCCACTTGCCTCCCTCCCCAAGCACTTGAAGCTATACTGTGTTGTTTTTTTACTTTTATTGGTTATTATAAATCCTATCTCTCTTTTCCAGACCTTCAATATATATAATATTATATTTCTCAAAAAATGAAAACTGGTTTTCCTTAATAACATGGTTTTTTGATTCTTTCAGGCTATGATGGCTTCCCTAACTACTTTGAAAACCTGATGAACTGTATCCTGGAGACTATTGACTCTCACTCCAGCAACATGAAGCCTCTGTCCTTGGGTGAACTGTATGACCCATTCATTAAGCCTTCCCTGGGCAGTCGATCCTCTCATACCTCCCCGGGCAGTCTGGATCAGGATGATTCAGGGTTTGACACAAGTGACTCTAGTGATGAGAAGAAGAAACATGACATGTCTCTAAGTGGTAAAGCTGACTCATTTGCAATTGGTAAGAAGTCTGGAGCTTTTAGGAGTTAGGTGCTAGTATTTTTTTTAAATATAATTTATAAAACAGAAGTTAAGGTGGCCAAATTCTCTAAATATTAAGACTGCATCAACCTTCACAACCTATTATAGATTTCATATTAAATGTGATTAATTAATAAAAAGTGTACATGAATGAGGTGGTTTAATTAGAGCGCTAAACTAGATCATGGTTCAAAGTAAGCACATTTACCTGGGTAATGCTCAGGTAAAATTGTTGGGAAAACAAACACAGAGAAACACATTTCATCACAAGCTTTCACCAGCTGTTGGCTGCAATCTCATTATGATTTTTTTCACTGCAGACTGGTATCTTTTCTGGTTATACACATTTATATTATTTGTGCTAGGGGGCTAGGTATGAGTAAGGTAAAATTGAGAGGAAATGTACCCAAATTTATGTAGAGGGTAATCGAGAAGTCATTTAGGAAAAAACACTTTGAATGCGTCCAGCGGGATTTGAAACCCAATCTCCCGTCATCAATAAACCAGGCAAAATGAGCTTGAGATTTAAACTGTGTGTGTGAGTGCTTCCTTAGAAGATTGGAGCAATTTACAAAAGCAAGTGTTTGGATATGTGGATTATTGTGTTGTGTTGTTTCATCATTTTATTCTCCAGCATTACCGAGTCAAGTGGTTATTCCTCTTATTTTTACATTAACAAGTGGAACATTAATACAAGGATAGGAAGGCAACTCCTAAATCCTATACACACAAAAATACTTAAACACATCACATAATGGATATATTTTGATTATCATTTGATCTTCATTATTCCAGTTTTCTTTATATAGTGATGAGACTCATAAGATCTAATATTTTGATCATTTGTGTTGCTTCATGTTTTTTACAGTAACATGCATCTTTATCATAAGTTCATATTAATTTCAACCTCTAGTCTTTTTTTTTTTTACTCACTCACATATCTATTAGGTGAGTTTCAATAGTTATTTGAACGCTTCTAAAAAATTAACCGAAACTCAAATTTTGTAGGTACTCAAAATATTTTTTTAAGCTTATTTATAGATTTTAATTAATTTGATTCAAATCTCATATTTTATTTCATCACGAACAATCCATAATATTCCCTTTCTGATGATTAAAAAAACACAAATAACTTATTTAATTATTAAATTTAGATAGTCCTCAATATATTTGTATGTGCCTACATAACTTTTTTTTTTTTCCAATTATCACTCCTAAAAATTTATCTTGGCATATGCGTGAATCTATTCATCATCGTCGGTATCCAGCTTCAGTTGCCTAGGTTTAGTTAACAAGCTTTTTCAGTCTTGTTCAATGTTTGTACAGTTCTTCAACTTTGACCTGGTTCCATTCCACACCTCAGCTCTTCACATCTTGTCTCGCCTTAGTCTTCCTCCGGGTCTTGTGTCCTACAATTTCTTCTCTAGCCATACACTTGGGGCTCTTTCAGGATCCATCTATTTTACGTGCCCACACCATTTCAGGCGAGGCATAACAATCTTTTCACTTAGTGGTTTATTAAGTCTTGTTTCTTGTCATTTCGTATCTTAATTATTTCCTTATATTACTCAAACTCAACTAAAACAAGATGTTTTAATTCAAACTTGACTGATAGTGAAAAATTGTGTACTCCACACTCCTACTATTAAAGTTATTTGTGTGAAATTAACTTGTGGATCCTCCCTGTTATAAATTCTAGTTTGGCTGAGGTTTTGTTTGAAACAAAATTATGTGTACTGTTCTTGTTGAGATAAAACATTACTAAACTCAAAAACACATATTTGAAAGCTCATCTTTAAAAATGAGTTTTTTTTAGGGATGTGTCCTGGAATCCTTCCTATCCTTAAAAAGATATTCAAGATTTGAGAAAATTTCAGATTCAAGACTCAAACCCTTAAAAAATTTTTATTTTTTAAGTAAATTTTGTTTCAGAGCTCTAATACTGCTTATTGGTGGTTCAGAACCAACTATAATTTTAGGATGAACTTAACAACCATGCCCCAGACCAGTAGTTTAACACTTAACTTAATGTATGATTGTTTTAGTGAATGGATTATAGGAAAAAATGTTAGCATTTAGTTACCATTTCTATTTTTTTTTTTACATCCATTACCCTTTCCAGCCTGTGATCTGAGTCAATTTTTTTATTCAAGCTATATATTTTCCACTACCGGCTTGCTAGGCCTGTCGTAGCTTCATATGCCTTATAATCCAACTTAAGACTAGGACAGACACAACATCCGGTCCCCAACCATTAATTCACCACTTTGAAAGGGTAAACCCACATTTCACCAATGATACATTTTTTGGTCATGACAGGAATCGAGCCCGGGACCCTTAGCCTCGTAGACAAACACGCTACCAACTGAGCTAAGGTGTTGGATTTATTTCTATTCTCTATTATTCTATTATAATTTTATTGTATTTATATTTTTTCTTTATGTTCATAACTATTCCAAGATTCGAATTTGGATTTGAGATTCAGGATTTGAAGGTAAGCAAGTGTGCAAGGGAGAGGAGGAAAGTGGATGAGAGTGCAGGAGGAAGAATGGTGTAAGAACAGAGAGAAATGGAGGCATTTTACTAAACAGACCTGGCCACAGGCTGGAAAAAGTTCATGATTATTATGATTAATAAAAGAGTGCATTCAACCCAACGCTGGTTTTTGGGATGTTTATTGTTTCATCTAAGCCATTTCTGATCCAGCCTCACTTAAGTGTGCTCTGGCTATCCTTCCTAATTTCAACCATGATTTAGCCTAGTGCTCTATTCCACATAATGCTCTTGTTGAGAGCAATACACTTAATTGTTATCTGTTGCCAGCTTCTTTATTTATAATAAATATTTCTTAGGTCATTACTGGTTAAAAATTAAAGCAAGGTAAAGCATTCAACTTTTTCGTCGCTTTAGTTTCAGGTAAGTTATATACAAACTTGAGAAATATTTGATCCATTTGTAACTTAATCGAATTAACATTATATAACAAATATGTTAACTGAAGTTAAGTAAATGAAAGCAACGCTTATATTAGAAGAATGTGTAAGCTCATAAAATTTTCAACTACATTTCTACTACTAATTAATGTTAATCGAGTAAAAAAATATTCTTAATATCAATAACCTAACCATGTGATAAATAATATTAAGAAATTAATTTAAAAAATGTTTTTAAGGTTCTTATACTATTAAATTTACCATTGAGGAGGTGCTTAGAACATATTTAAATCTGGGCATGTATTTATAATACCAATTAGTGAGTTTGACTTTTATAAAATCTGCTTTTTTGTGTTGTTAAACAATAAATACTAAATAGGAGAATACAATAAAAGTCTGATACAAGTACAGTCAATAGCAAGAACTTTGTAATTTTATGAATGTACAATCATTGCTGATAATGGTACATGTTTGAAAACAACGTGATATGGTTGTTTGTTCATAATACTTCTGCTAAAACTATTTAATCTTGTAGTTTTGCCTTCACTTCCTCTTTGTGTAAAGTTGTGCTCATGTGCTTCTCAAGGTCATTTTAGGGGAGCTTATGGGGGGNCTTCAAATACCAAACTCGGGTGTTCTTAAGTTCTACTAATCCTGAGCTTTTTCATCATGGATTGGGCAGTTAATCTAGTAAACTTCATTTGTGGTGGCTCATTGTTCTTTACCTTGTAGTATTAAAAAGAATAGGTTAGGTGGGTTGTTAAGTTTGTACTGTAATTATGTTGAACTAAGCCACTAATAAAACAAATTCATAGGTATTCATAATTTGAAGAAAAAAAAGTTTAATGTTTTTTAATATTCAAATCTTAGTTCTAATATGTTATTGAATCTGGAATATCACTAAGTTTCAAAGGCCCCATTCCTGGAAATTATGAATTTGTTGATCATTCTATAAAAAAAAAAAGTCTGAAAATTGATTTATTGTTTATTTTTCAGCTGTTTGGATTTTAATTTTTAACTACTATGTGTGTTATAAAAAACATAACTTTTATTACTTTCTGTTGATTTACACTTTCGCTTAACAAATCAAACATATGTTTTGTTCGTGCAATTTATGCATTCATAAACTAACCCATTTTAATTTTTAACTGATTTTCACTAGATCTTTGAAACTTTCTTCTTTCCTTTGTGATTCTTTAATGTAACACCTGTTTCACAAATTTAGGAAGTAGTTGATTTATTCTACAATCAAGTCATTATAAGAGAAATCACTCTCTAGAAAAACTGCACATTTACATATTAATAATTAACATACCACAAAACAGACATTTTCAATGCAAATGATATCCTATTTGCTAGTACAGGAAATTTGAACACTTGACCACTAAACTATGAAGACATTCATTTTAGCTTTAAAAAAAATAATTAAATTTACCCTTATAACATTTAATATCCCTTAAATACAGTTTCAAAAAGCATTGTTGAAAATATGTTTGGATTTGTGGATGTATTTGTAAATCCACCTTCAATTTTCTGCCTTTATACAATTCTATTAAAAGTTCCAAAGAAGAAATTTGAATACTTTCAGGCGTCTAATAATTAAATTTGAAAGATTCTAGTTAAATATAAGAGAGAGAACACTTTAGGGCGTTTACAATGAAAAGAACCCGCCTCGGTGGCGTAGTTGGCTAACGCGCTAGTCGTGTTGAGCTTGACCGCCGAGGACGGGGAGATCGAGGTTCGAATCTTGGTCGGGTGAACTGGGGGTGGTTTTTCCTAAATGGTTTTCCACTCTCCCTCCACGCAAATACGGGTTCACTTCCTCTAAATTCAAACTTCCCAATTCCTCATCCATTAGCGTAATTAGTACTTAAGCGTATAACCCGAACGGGTAGTAAGACGCGGTGCTAAATATATATATACAATGAAAAGAATAACACAGTTCACTCTTTACACCACACAAAGAGGTAATGGCTGCCTCTTGAAGAAAATCGATCATTATCGTGCAATCCCCCTACCTAGGTTTCATTCTATCGGAACTCATCAGGAGGGAGTGAGAAACACACAACACATCTTCCTAACAGAGGAAACCAAAGACATAAAAAGGATGAAAATTAAATTAGTAAAGAATAATACGACACTAAACACTTAAATAGGAACATGTAAAAGGAATAACATCAAAGGACAAGTACAAATATAATAAAGCGAAAAGATGTTTTCCTTATAGAGACTCCTAATAATAAGAAACACCAATAAATTTTTTTTAGATAATAGTGGAAGGCACTATTTGGCATTTTTAATTCATGTAAAGTAGACAGAATTCTTGTTTTTTCAGTATGTTTATTATTTTTATGTGTAGATACTGATTATTTTTATTGGTAAGAAAAACCTCTTTTCACTTTATGAGTTAATTGTATTATATTTGTAAGAAGGTACAGGAAAGGTGGATAGAAACACATAAAAGGGGAGGAACACAATATGGCTTTTACAATGAAAAGAAGAACACAGTTCACACTTTACACTGCTACCACTGGACAAAGAGGTAATGGCTGCCTCTTAAAGAAAATCTTTCGTCACCGCCCAATCCCCCGACCCAGGTTTCATTCTATCGGAACTCATCAGGGAGGAATGTGAAATGTGCAACGGAAATACCTAAAAGAGGAAACCAAAAAAATACATAAAGGGAGAAAATGGAAAATTGTAAAGAAGGATAGGACACAGGAACATGTGCTCAAATACAGAACTTGTATGTAACAATCCATGAGGTTAATTAGACACTCTTAATTTTTTGAACATTTTTAGCAGGAGCCAAACTAGTGAGAACAGAAATATAATCAACTTTTAGCCACTTAAATGTGTCTCTGGTCCTATTATATCTAATCATTTGTGAATTCTTAATACATGCGCAAAATAAAACATAATCAAATATTTTTGACAAATTAACTTCTTGGCCTTTTAAATCCAAATTAGGTTCCATTTCATTGATTTAAATGTGGAAACAATAACACTTTAATACAAATAAAAAAATGTTCCTTCAGCAAAATATTATTGGTAAAATATGTGTATGAACCAACTGGTATAATGGCCGTGTTGTGACCAATGGCAAATATTAAAATACACAAAAAAAGAATAAAACATTTTAACCTTATGTTTGGCATTTTAAAATTTTAGCTGTAAGTTTTATATTTGTTGCCACTTTTAACCTAAAAGAAATATTTTATTTACTGATTTTTCATGCTGAAATCCATCCTTAATTTCATAAAATATATTGTATATTATTTAGTACAATTAAGGGTCTCTACTAATCAAACTCACATCTAATAATATATAACTCGTTTATATATTTAAATATTTACAACAAACAATCTCACTTTACATCAATATAAAATTAATTGTTTCAAAGTCTTTCTTATTATAGGTGTGAACTACATATTCCACCTTTCACTTAAGTTGCCATCTCTCGGTTTCCCACAAACCTAAGTCGACGGTTTACTTGCAAAGCGTGTCTAACCTTGCGGCTCTAGTTTAATCTTAAATTTATACGAGGTTTTTTTTTCTCTTCCGCCCCTGGTTTGTTACTAGTTTAAGTCGGTCTACCTTGGTTGGTTTTTAGTAGCGTGGAACCCTTAAATACATTTTTAGTTTGTCCTTAAGATTTAAAATTTAGTTTTGAATATCTGTTTGATTTGTAGAGCCTCATGCTGATATGTGAATGACCAACAAAACAGTGCTGTCATCTTACTAAACTGCAGTAATTTGTTTTTTGTCAGTTATTTTTGTTTTCAAACAAATGATGTTAGATAGCCTATATGGTTTAAAAATTGTTTAATTTCATATAAAGTCTAGCCAGGTCATCTTTATTCAGGAATTTGTGTGTGGCTTAGTCACCAAGTTGATTGGAAGTGAATTAATTGTATTCATGGAGAGACAGCTTTCAAGTTAAAGTAGAGGTATTGTAGCTGGTTGGTTGCTTTGGTGTGAATTGCTGTTTTAGTAAGTCCATTTTGAAGTGGGAGGCTAGTATTTTTTAAGTGCCTATTTGTATCGAAATAAGACTAAATAGGTGTAGCTTAAGCCACTAATTTTTTACATTTTTATACTAATTACAAATTTCTGTCTTAGAGTAGCATTGTCACATGGTTTCATTAATATGTCACAGTTATAGTAATTAGTTTTCCTTTGCTTTGTCTTTTGCCTTAAAATATTTTGATTTTCATCCTTTATTAGTTTGTTATTTTGTTGTCATTTTAAAGGAAGGGTGTAGGTTGTTTGTTGGCATATATAATTTAAATTAAATTATTTAAAGAAAGTTAGCTAAAGTACAAACTTCCTGACATGTCGCTGTAAATATTTAAAATCTAAGCAATTTTCAACATTAAATTTTTATCATATATCATTGGATTTATGTGTGTAAAAATATATGTTGGACAGACAACATATCTTGCTAAACAGTATTAATTATTTATTCATGTTAGGGGTCATCCATAAACCACATACTGCTGTTGAGAGGAGGGGCAAAGCTCTAATTTCTACATAGTGCTACATGGGAGAAGGGTGGCTACATCAAAGTTTTAAGTAGCATATATCTTATACTTGAAAAATAATATTATGATTCATACTTTCACCGTTGGTGGACGTACTCTTAAGATAGCTTCTACTTCTATGTAGTATTAAATCTGAGTTCCTCGTTTATTGACACAAAAACTTCCCCATGAAATGACATTCACTCATGATGTGAAAAGTTACAGAACACATTTATGGAGGTAGGGAGAGTAATTAGTTTAAATGTGTACTTGGTGTTTGTTGGGGGGAGGGAGCATAAAAAAAAAGGCAATAGAAAAGTTTAATGTGGTTTACAGCTTACCCCTTATCTAGTAAGGAAACAGATATATACAAAATAATATTTATTTACCAATGGTAATTGTTTAAATGTTGTATAAATAACAATGTAACTGTAAAACTACAAATAATACTTAGACACACAGAATATATCTTCCAAATATATTTCCTTAGAAATTTATTATGGTATGTTTCTACTTTTTGATGACAAGAGTCCACAGTCCTCCATATTCATTTGTAGTTAATATGTAATTATTTGTCACCAAAATGTGATGTATTTTCATTTAAAAAATGACTGCTTCACTTCATTGCTTTGTTGATTAAGATTGTTTGATGAATAACTGTTTGTAAAACAAGGGTAAATATCTGGACAGTTTATTATTAGTATTTCACTATGGGTTTTTATTTTTTATTTTAATAAACTATATTTTCTACTATTCCAATAATATATTTCTTGCTGTGTATCATGATTGTGCGGGATTTGGTTAATTTTATATATTAAAAATAACAAAGCTACTTTATAGTTTCCTTGTGCGAAGAATGGGTACGCCAGATAGTTTATAATAAAATAACAAATATTGACCACGCACAATTTGTTTGGAATAGTGTTTCCTACAATTAAATGCACATTGATGGAAATTTAACTTTGCTATGGATATAGCCGTGTGCTGGGTTCATACTTTAAATTAATTGAAATCAGTTTAAATATAACACATGGTCATGAGAATCAAACCCAAGACCTTTTGGTTTGGTGCGTCACTGCTCTACCTACCTCTTAGTTATACAGGAACTGACCTATGCTTAGGGAATATAGCCAATCCTGTACAATTAAATATTGTATGACTTGATTCATTGGCCACAAAATCTAAGGTGTCGGTCTCGTTTTAGACTAGATTGCTGAGAACAGGGAGATCGGGGTTCAAATCCCAGTCAAGTGTACTAAGGGTGGTTTTTACAAAATGGTTTTACACTCTCCCTCCAAGAAAACGCAGGTAAACTTATTCTAAATTCAACCTTCCTCATCCTCAACCCATTAGCATAATTAGTACAAATATGAAGAACCAGAACAGTTAGTAAGACGTGGTGCTAACATTTTTTTTTTTGTATGAGCAGCAACGTAATCATCGACTTTTTGTTGCCAGTGGCTGTGGTTTAATAATAGCTCGAGTAGCTAATGAATCCATATGTCACATCACAGACTCTGCCTTAAATTATGAGGGAAGAACTACCCTAAGCACGGGATGATTCCTGGATAGCTCATTGGTATAGCATGGATGTGTCAAATGAAAGGTCCTAGGTTTGATTCCTGTTTCCACATATCAATAAATGGCTATGATGGTTTAATTCAAATAAAATACCAAGAATGGAGATTTCTAAAAACATATTTGGTTTTGGTAATATCCTCTTATTCTAAAGACTGAGATGTTTTGTTTCAGCATCATATCAAAAACAATATTATACCAATATGTTTTTAAGTTTTTTATAATCTGTTTCTAATTAAGTTTTAATATTAATAAAAAAAACACACAGATATTTACTCTTAAAGTAAAGTAGAAAATAAATTCTATTATTAAAGGGATCATAAGTTAATCTATACTCTATTACAAGAACTTCTAAGTGATTTATTTAAAAAATGGAAATGATTGTAAATAAATATTAATGAGTAAAATAATAATATTAATTAAGGTTGGGCTTGTATTAATGCATAACACATAATAATAAATAGTGCAATGCATAATTCATAAGGAAAATACAACAGCTTACAATGAAACTTAGTGTCTCACTTAAATTGTCTTTTATTAATAGAAAATGGTCTAACCTCTTTTCACTAATAAAAAATAATGTCTTAAAAATATTTCACTGAAGGTCTCACTCAATAAATAATATTAATTAAACTGTATCTTTTGAAACTTGACACTAAGTTAATTTAAGTGTACTATTATTTGAGTTTTATTTTGTTCTGATTTTATTATTGTCATGAATATTATGGTAGATGATTTACTTCTTAATAACAGAGTAAAAATGTACTACTTACCTTTTATTTTTAATCATAATTAAATCGTATTCATTAACGCTAAGACCAAGAATATTTGTTAACAAAAATAAGTATGCCTACCACAAGGCATTTCAAACACGAACACAGGAGCTAAATACGGTCTGCTCTGTATACTGCAGGGGTCGGAAACTTTTTTGGGCTGCAAATGATTTTTACATTTATCAAAGGTCCTGCGATCATCCTTAATTCCTTCACTTTAATTTTTTTTTCTCTATAATTCTTGTATTTATTCCTTAATTTCAATATTTCCTCCAATACATATAAAAAAATAAATAAAATGTACACTGCATTTACCCTGAGAGGTAACAGTCTTACCTTGACGGATTACACTATGGTCCTCTCTTATAAGCTGTACCATAGTAGAATAATGCGAGGTAAGCTTGCCTCAGTGTGACGATGTAGTTTTTGACATGATCGACTGAAAATTACTGCGAGATCGACCTTTTGTCGACCCCTGGTATACTGTGTTTAGTTGGTTAGAGCCTCTTCTTGCTTTCTCTTTAACTGATTCAAGAGCTATCAGTTCTCAAGTCCATGCATAATGAACATTAAGTAAGAGTTAAATCAACTTTATGTGTTGTGCGGTTTGTATTGATTATAAATGCCATAGTTGAAAGAAATGTGTTTCAACTTATCGGCCGCGCACTATGTGAAATGTACTATTCACTATTAGCTATGTGCTATGCATGAATATAAGCCGAGCCTAAGGTAATGGTAATATCATGTAATGTAAAATTTGTTAATACCCTGATACCTACATATTTAATTGATGTTCTATTTTACGACATATAATGATGAACACTTTTTAAAACTGTAAATACCTCTACAGCTTTTATGATTAAGTTGTTAACTGAATGGTATAAATTATTAATTAGAGAAAAGCGTATTACTAAGCAAATTATTTATATATTATATGAGCAATAGGGATCAGTCCATCATAAGAAAAATGTTTTTCATATTATTAACCAATAAACAAAAAATCATTCAGGATTATTTATAAATGATGGGGAAGTTTCTATAAAAACATTACTTAACCTCAATCCTAGCGTAAAAAGATTTTCCATAGTTGAGTTACATAATTTCTCATAACACTGCTATGAATAAAATTACTTAAAGCACTTAGATTTTTATGTTTGTGTCTTTAAAGACATACTTGTCCTTAATGTCATTCCCAAATGATAGTTAACTTTATTTTATAACATATTCTTAAATACTATTAAAGATAAAATTGTAGAAAATCATTCACAAATAGATATATGTAAAATACCAACGCATACCACTGAACGCTTAAATATTTTGACTCCATAGAAGTGTTTGCCAATGGTTACTTATATTTGCGTGTTATTTTCTACAATTCTCTTAGGTATATTTAAAGACATATTTAATAATGCTTAAGGAATTTTATTTTAGCCTATGGGTTGTTGGGTAACTATTTGAGTTGAACAAATAGTTTTATTTTGAATATCCACGCTTGCCAATTTGAATGAAGAACAAATCTAAATAATTATATAAAAACATCTGATGCTAACAAGCTTGATTCATTAACCATTGTAAGGAGAATATATTGGCGAGCTTAATGTACTTGCCAAAATAGATTTAGCTTACAACTTATAAAAAGTGTTTTTTTTAATAAACAAGTAATTTGTTTTATCATAATTCACTTTGGATTTTGAATAAAAATTGTTTGGGTGTTGATTTTTGAAACTAGATGAATATATTAACACCTCTAGAAAATATTTATGTAAATATATAAATTGTATTTATTTAAAATTAATGTATAAATGTAATTTAATTCACAGTTAATATGTTGGATTTGGGTACCTTACAATTTATTTAAATTAACAATACACTTGTTGGTCTACACACAGTACATTTATTTATTTTTATAAGTGGATAGTAGTTTTTTTTAAAGTTGGAAATACAGTTTCCTTGGATAAAATGATTAACACACGTATGTTCTGTTACCTATATTTTATCTTAATCAATAATAAATTATTATTTGTGGCTAAAAGAAAATGTAACATTGTTCCAATTATAAACACATTGATGTTGTGTCATAATAATGGTGCTGACTTTATGTAATAACTGTAAGTAATTGCTAAAAGAGGACAAGAAACATGTGAATATGTTTCAAAACAACATATCCTTCATTCACTGTTAATTATATTGTTATAAAATATACTTTAGCTATGAAGATGATGGCTCGAAGCAAAACAAAACAGACTATTTTTTATACAGAAAATTTTTAAATGTTGAAATATGTCAAGTGTTTTGTTGTGATTTGACATTAAAAACTCTTTTCTAGTCGTTTAATTGTTTGTTTTTAATTGTTAATTTCAAGTTAAATTGTGGGCAAAACCACCTACCTATTCAAGTATTATATTTTATGATGATTTCCTTAAGAATGGTGAGGTTGGCCATACAATAAATCGCTTGACCGAATGAAAAGGGTAAGATTCAAGGGCACCCGCAGGGGTGGGTGTCAGGGAGGCAATTGCCCTTCTAAGGTTGTATAAATATTAGAAGTAGGCTAATCCCGCCCAACAGTGTTCTTAACTGCCGCTCAGTGCCCCCAGCCAACAAACAAAGAGTTATAGAACATAACTAATAAACTAATTACTAGCGCCCGCCACCAGGCCACCTGCTGACTTAAGAGTTGATAGCTTGGCGCATGCACGAGCAATTCCAACAGCATTCACCATTCAAATCGTCATTGTCAAGTGTCCACCCACGAATTTGGATAAATTTGAAATATTTTTCTTATTTTCAGGAGACGAGGATTGCCTTAAAAAGCGTCTTTTGAGGCTTTAGTTTAGTAAATTTTCTCAGTGGAGGGCACTCCCCGCTGTATTGGCGGGTATTCCATGCCCCCAGACTGCCTGGTTTGCCCCCTCCTGGAGACAAATCCTGCGGGTGCCCTTGGCAATATTCAACCCAGACATGCCTCAGAGCTATGCCTTTCTTCACATATTAGGAAAAAACACCCTCATACACTCAACTGATATTTGAACCCCAACCTCCCCAGCACCAGAAAACCTTACTAAATAAGCTTGACACATGTCCACAGATGCTTATTTACATGAATGGGTTTGCATCTCTCTTAAAAACAACAAATAGAAAGCCATTCTAGTGTACTCAAATAGGACAATAATTTGGATGAACATTGAGGGAAAGAATCGATATAGCTATTACTAAAGTAACATGAAAAAAATAAAAAAAATTGTCTGAAAACATCGGTAATATTTTTCAAACCAATTGAAACTGTAACTGAAGTGTATTTGTAATAAATGAATATGAAACTCATATATCAATTCAAAAAAATTGTATTAAAAACTAATAATAACAAATTACTATTTTTAAAACAAACATATAAACATATCGCTGTCTCAGACATCGCTACAAAACATCGATGGCTGAAAATCATCTATGAGGAAAACATCAAACCTTCAACATCTATGTTCAATGTAGGCCTATATCCCTGCTGGACTGGACTATAACCATGTCTCGTTTCCCGTTTCAGGTTGATCCCACCAGTTGATCTTGCTGTAACTGAGCCCACTCTTAAGGTAAAAGGCTACACTAGTTAATGTAGTAATAAAACTATTGATCAAATTAACAATTTTTGTGAGTAGTTTTTTTAACACCACATCTACTACCCGTACAG